>JAPYZA010000343.1:0-55821 GCA_030522685.1 Eupelmus azureus
AAAGCCCTCTCCCCAAAAATAAAAATCCATAAATCGATCGATCGACATCGCAGCTAGCGCGAACACAATCAGCGCGGCGCGGAAGAAAAAGCAGGAGCGCTCGCGGAAGAAGAAACGAATAAAAGCCGGGCGCACGTGTAATCGGGAATCAAAAGTAAAACGCACATCGAACGGAAAAAACGCGGGCGCGGCGTAACGCGCGCACAGATAAAGGACCGAAGGGGGGAGGGGGGAAAGCCGGGCGCGCACAAAAGACAAGAGCGGGGGAGGAAAAAAAGCTCGCCGTAGAGCGAAGTGCGCGAGCAAAAACGGAGAAAAAGCAGCGCATGAAATACGACGGGTTGTAGGTATATAGAGACGAAGAGAAAGGCGAGATGCATCGGGTAGAATCAATGCGGCGAAAGTTTATTAGTCCGGGGCGAATTTCGGGACAGAAATAGTGCGCGCACACATCGGGAGAGTGGAGGCAGCCTGGTACGCGCTTGCACGCACGCGGCCGCGGAAATTGCAGCGCCGGCTCTTATAACGATTTATGCCGTCGAAAGAGAGACGGGAAAAATGAGAAAAGAAGAAGAGGGAGAGAGATATGTAGTAGAAAGGGGGGGGGGCTGGGGCGTGGGCGGCTTTATAGATAGGAGCGCCGGCAGCGTGCGTGCAGCGCGAGTTTCGCGAAGGGAAAGGTGGAGCGGGAATGATAAGAGAGAAAGCGAGGGTGGGTGTGGGGGTGGGTAGATGGGCCGCGTCGAACGTTGCGTTTTTTTTCGGATATTTTGATTTTTGGGAAATGCTGGCGTGGAGAAGGAGAGCGCCATTTCGGAGATTAGCTGAGGGGCGAGCGGCTGAATGGTTCGGGAAGTTTGGTTGAATTTTCGGGATATGGATACGTGTTTGATAAGAAAATTTGATGTACTTTTTTTTGTTAATATTAGAATATGAATTCAGAGAATCAAATATCATTGCTAATGAGAAATTTACCGAGAGTTTGCTTTTTGGCCGTATATCAAACGTTCGAAAACGAGAGTAATTAAATAAATCAAGGTGGGTGTTCTCGTTTCTCAATGTATAATGAAATAACATGAAACTCGAAGCGGAAAAAGTAAATAAATTCTTTTTCCTCCGTTTCTCTTTATCTTCTTTCTTTTGAAAAATATAATTCAATTACTTCATACTGAACAAGCTTGTAAAATTCATGGGGATAAGAAAGTTTTTAAATTTTATTTAAAAATATATTTAATATAAAAAATTTTGGCTTTTGAAAATAACTTTACCTACTAAAATAACAACATAATGATACTTTGTTTATTACTTTTTATACTCTAAACCTAATTATACAGAAAATCGGTAATATAAATGTAACATAAAACGTACTTACAAAAACAAAAGATCAGAAAAAGTGAATACAAGTATTTGGTAAAAGTGTATCTATCATATAAAAAAAAAAATAAAATTTGAAATGCCACAACGACAGACGCAAAAACAAGAAGATAATGAAAACGAACGAAAGAAAGTGCGCGCGATCAGAGCATAAGAGTGAAAATAATGACAATAATGGCAAACGCGAGAGAGAAAGATAACGAAAATAACAGAAACGACAAGCGAAAGAAGATAAAATATACACGGAAAAGAGAGAAAATAAAGAAGATAAAAGAGATACGGGAGGGAGAAAGATAGAAAACGTATAGTAGACCGAACGAAAGCCGAGAGAAAGGGAAAGAGTAAGAGAAAGAGACGGCGAGCGTGCGCTTCTTTTATTGCAGAATTGGAAACACGAGCTTTTCTCCTCCCACCCCCGCAGCGCGCGCGCGCTCTCGCGTTTCTCTCCTTCTCTTTCCTTTCTTCTTCTTTTTTCCCCTCTCTCTCGCTCACTCTCTTTTTACACTGCCTCTCCCCACCTCCGCTTTTTATTCCCATGTCCAACGCGCGACTTTATTCCGTCGAATCCACGATAACTGCATTCCACGAACTTTATGCGCGGCGTAATCAAAGGCTCTGTCCTCGATGCGCGTGCCCGTGGCGTTGTCTTAATCGCTTCTTCAATATTCTTATTTTTTTATTGTTTTGATTTTTTGGCTTTTTAAATGCTGGTTTGTGGTTTTCATCAGCGCTCGCGCTGAAAGCCAGAGGTTTTAATTATCCGGATACGATTTAAGCTCTGTGCAAAGCCGGCGTCGGTCGCGAGTTTCGCTGTAATAGATGTACATAAATACATGGAGATTAATTTTGCCGTTTCAGTATGCCGTCGAACAAATTATTCGATCGAAAGCCGCGAGTTATTTAAATACTTGTAAAGTGTAATAACTATCTCGCAACTTCAAGATTAAGACTTCAAAAAAATACGTAAAGCGAGAATTTAAGCAGGCCCCATCCGAAATTACAAAAATCAAGCACGAAACACTTTAACCGCGGCAACTCTTTCCCCCGCAATCTCGTCCCTAATCCATCACAATTCCCAAAGCCCTAAATCCTTCAAAAATCTCTCCCTCCCCAAATCCAATCTAAACGGCCGGCTAAAAAGCTCTAAAGAACAGGTAAAAAGCCCGGCTAATAATCCCCGTCGTCCCTAAACCTCGTGCCTCGTTACCTTCCCCCCTCCCAATCTGCAAAATTGTCTCATAAATCCTGCTCAACCCCTTGGCTCTTCCTGCTACCCAGCGCCCCGAAAAAACGTCCTGCAAAAAGCGTCCGCGAAACTGCGCCGAGGCCTGCTTATGGCTCGCGTGCTGCTCGATTCCTTTCGGATCGAAGCCGCGTGCAGCTAGGTCCGGGTTAAAAATCTATCATATCCTGAAAAGGAGCTTTCGTGCGCGCTTTTAACGAGTTCCCCTACTACTCTCTAGTATATAGCTCTGGCCGCGTGCACACGCCTTCTTCCACCTACACCGTGGGGGAGAGCGAGCTAGCGCGTTCGTGACCGCGAAGAGGCGATCTCGCGCTGTCGGCATTTTTCATGCGCCTTAAGAGAGCGCTGCTGGGTGTATACGTGCCTGGGGTAGGGTTAAAGTGTATCGGTACACGTGCACGCGAGCACGTAGATTCTGGATATAGCTCGGCGCGCCTGCTGCTTCGGGAAAGTATTTTTTTTATGCGAAATATTTGAAATTTTGTTGATTTGATTGTTATTGTCAATTGGTGTTGGTTGAATTTGTTTTTCTGTAAGTTGGAACACGGAAGTTGAAAGGTGGCATTTAATTTTCATTTGGGTACCATTTTTTCGCTTAACCGGTGAAAAATTGTAATCTCGATTTTCATCACTCTGAATGCCATTATTACAGCCAACTCATTAACCGAGAAAAAAGTTTATTCCAACTTATAACTGACAATCCTACATACGTAAGCGCATCATTAAGCAGTCGGGACTCCACGGCAAGCGGCTAAAATCGGTCTCATCGCGTCGATAAACAGGGGCCTAAATTCTCGGATGACACGCGTGCGGCAAGAAAGAGAAAGAGAAGGAGAGAGAGAAAGAGAACGAAAGAGAGAGAGAGAGAGAGAAAGCCGAGGTCAGCCGGCGTATTCACCTGGCGCCGCCCCAAGACACGCCTACCTGCGCGATTCCTGCTGCAGCAGCAACGCCTACACACCTACGCACGAGCCACTCTCTCTCTCTTTCTCTCTCCGTCGTGTATACACACACACACACACAGACCCGCTATTTACGCTCTCTCCTACGGGAGCGCGCGCGCACACATGTACACGAAGCGATAGCCGCGCGCACGTAGAAAGAAGCTAGAGAGCCTACGCCTATACGCGCAGGCCGCTTCTCTCTCTCTCTTTCTCTCTACGTGTGCAGCGGATCTTCCCCTTCGCGCCCCTCTTACACAAGTCCACCCTCGAGAGCTCGCCCTTACTGCATCCACGCACATGGAGAGCGAAAGAGAGAGAAAGAGAGAATCACCTTCTCCCCTCCTTACGCGCGGGGGGCGCCCATCTTCCAGCGACCCCCGCCCGGCTGCCGCAAGCCGCTCCACCCTTCGAGCGGCGCCAGTCACCACTAGCCTACTACTATACCGAGCTGACCGGGTCACAGCCGCGGCTGGCTAGACGCCGCTCTAAGGCTGATGTAACAGTGCCGAGGCGCTGGGCCCGGAGTTAAGCTAAGACGAGGGCGAGAGCTTTTTTTGGAATTTTTCTTGCCGGGTTGGATGAGGGATGTTTTCTTGGTGGGTTTTGGATTGGGTGGACGGTTCGTGGGTGGAGGTTTTTTAGAGTTTGTTGGAGGTTCGGTCGATCGGGTCGTTATTTGAAAATTAGGACTGTAGGCTTAATTTTGATTAGGGGGGGGGGGGAACTTTTTCAATCATTTTTATATAAATTATGAAACAAAATAATAATTTATCAATGACGATAATTTATTTAAAAAAAACATGATTTGTTGAAGAATATTAAAAAATTTATGATTAATTCAACATCTCCTGATAGAAGATTTATTTTCTATGCTTAATACAGAAGATAAGTCATTTCTTTTTGGGATCGTCGAATTACAGTTTATCCAAAACCATTTCTAAAACAGTAATAACTTTAACTATTGAAAAATACACTATTAAATTGTTCATTAAATTTAATGTATATACACATACTGAAAGCAGAATTTTCGATAGGCAATTAAAAACACATTAATGCACAATTACATTAATTTTAATACATAAGTACATGAAATTTTTAATATTTCTATTATATTTAATGCAACGCAGATTAATTCCCTTTAACTCACGTAGTACATGAATATTAAATTTGATTTGAAAACATTTAATAGTGTATGTTCGTATGCTATTTCATTAAACCATTCATTAAAGATTCGATTGATACTTCGAAAAAATATTAAAAAAAAATCATTATACGCCGAACAAAAGTAATGCATCATTTAAAAAGTCTTATAGAAAGATTATACACCTTTATCAATAGCATAAATATAACTTTGGCTTCTTATATTCGAATATCGTGAGCATGGGCATTCGCACGATCATCATTACAAAATGACACAGAATTATCAAAACGAAATAAAGCGTCAATACTGAAATTGCATCACGCAATTCCCTTTACACAAACATAATTGAAAAAAAAAAAACTTAAAAACCAACCGACGTAATCTCGATTAAAAAAAAAGAACTCAAGACCGAGCCCATACGCACGCGAAAGCGCTGCGCAGCTCGCACTTGACAAACAGCGCGTATATTGTTTACGTTTCCATTTTCGCGCCGGAGGACGATAAAAAGAATCGCGCAGAGAAAAATTCGCGATCTCGCGCATTTCGCTTTGCGGTCCCCAGTCAGCCCCGCGCGCTTCACGCACGAAGATATACAGACAGAAGCGCGAGCGCACGGACATAGGGAAACGAGTCAAAGGACAAATACACGAAGCGAGAGAGTAGGCGCCGAGGGCACGTGTGCATGGAGAGACATAGGCGAGGACGCACGCGCAAAAATAAGCGGAAAAAAAGGAGGAGGCGAACGCGGGATGGAGATAGAGCGGAGAGGTAAAAATATAAAGGCGCGGAAAAGAGAAAAGGGCAGCGCGCGCCGCAGGTAAACACACATGAACACTCACATGGCCACATATATTTAATACGCATATGTAACACACTTATGGACGAGAGAACAAAAAAAGCAGATTAAACGCGCATCAATAAGCTTTTCGTAGTAGAGAGATAATATAGAAGCGAACGAGCGCAAGGAAGAACGAAAGAGAGTACGAGAGTATGAGAGAGAGCGTGAGAGAGAAATAGTGAGAGAGAGTGGAAGAAAAAGGGAAAGGGAAAGCGTAGGAAACGATGGAGCGTAATGGCAAAAGGAAGCAGAAGGGCTTGTAATAAGCGAAAAGCGGCGTGTGCGCACGTGAGTGAGCGAGATCGCGAGTGAGTGAGCATTGTAACGAACCTATAAGCGAGAATCGTTATGTTTTTCTACAATGAATACAATACAGTAACGTTTGTACGGAGCTCTTACAACAATATTTGTACAATATGGGAGAATAAGAGGTAAAAATAAAAATAAAAATAAAAAAAATGATGGATTAAGCCGCGCCCGGGCGTCCGCGTGCGCGCGCGCAACCCAGCCAGATGCAATAACTTTTTTAACAAAAGAAAAACAAATAAAAAATGAAAATAATAATAAATAAAGTAAAATAAATGATAAGGATTAATGCTAAACGAAGAAATCGCGAACGAACGTAACGAGCGTTACGAGGAACGATGTTGGAATTAAACAGGAAGGAAAAAAAAAATAAGGACCGAGGAGGCAAGAGAATGCGAGGCGTTATAATTGTACGTAACTTAAAACGGGAATATTTTTTCATACTGTACGCGCGAATAAGACAAAAAATAAAAATAATAACCGGATGAACCCACAAATGACCCGCCGCAGCCGCCGCCGCCGCCGCCGCCGACGCATTGTATACATGTATAACGCAGACACGGTATATATGACAGGTATAACGTACACACAAGCAATATACAGTAAACATTAATAAATAAATAAAAGTAAATACCGGCCACACCCCCCCTCCCTCTTCTATATAACCTCCGATATAGAAGTCGCAAGTTGACGCTCGGTTTGCGCTCTGGCGCGCGATCGCCATTTTTCCATCGCGTCGCATGCCTGTGAACGTTTGGCTTCTTCGATTACACCGGCGCACTCGCGAGTTCAATAAAGCAGCTGACTGTCGAGCGACTATTTTCGAGCGCGTACACTTTTTAACGACGAAACGTCTTATTTTTAGCAACGGAGCGCCGAAGCGGCGCGTCTCTCACGTGCCGGTCGTTCAGACGAAATGGAAAAGCGAGAAGAAGGCAAAAATGTTTACAGAGCTCTCTGGAAAAGGAAAAAAAAAGAAGGTATAAGAACAGGAGATAAAATGGCGATCGCGACGGCGCCGACCGAGCGTTTAGCACGCGAGCAACCGAGTTTCGTTTACATTGTGCCAACTGCAGCCTTTTCAGGATCTCCTTCGGTTTCAGATTTTACCGTATTGTGATGATGAATCAAGCGTATACAATATTTTACGGGGAATACAGAGAAAGCAAAAGAGAGAGAGAGAGAGAGAGAAAGCGAACGTAAAGAATAAAAGAAGCAAACGAACGCGTGGCGCGCGATCATGCCATTTTTAAAATAGAAAAGAATATTTACACCGCGCGCGGTTGACATTGTACTTATATATACCAGGAGGCGACGAGAACGAGGAGAGATCGGAACAAGTCGAATCCGCGCCTTGTCTCGTTATAATGTACAGAGATATGCACGGAAAAACAGAGAGCCGGTTTAGTTTTGTCACAGCAATACGTAACTCCGATGCTACAGGTTATAACGATACTTGAGGACAGCGCCGATGAAAATATTGAAACGGATAAATAGGTAATAGCTACCGATTGTATACTAGGGAAAAAAACAAAATAATAATATATATCTATACATATTAATATATTTTTTAACCACGAATATATCAATAAAAAAACCCGATCGAACAGATGGACTTTATTTTCTCACAGTCTGTTTTTTCGTGCGACAAATAGCATTATTACCACGGCCCACGAGGCTCGCGTCGTTTGTCATAGTGTCTTTGGAGCTGCTCTCTCTCAAATGCGCGTGGTATATAGTCGGCCCTCCTTCTCGTCGCCGTTATTACGTTGAATCTCGCAATTATTACATATACGTACAAGCCGGTATACCAATTTAACCATTTTCCGTTCGAGGAACAGATGTATTTATCCGGGGACTTTTGTGTTTTTCCTTTTAGAATCAGGACCACTCGTGCGTGTATGGAAGGATGATGATATGTGTGCGTGCGCAAGAACAAAAATATATACAAAAGAAGCAACGCGAAGTAGATAAAGAGGTTGATCTGATGAAACGTCTCTCGTTTGCGTGAGTTTAGTTATCCGACTACTGTACTGAGCGTTCGAATAAAAAAGAAAGATGAAGTAAAAGTGGGTTTAAGAGTTAAAAAAAGAGAGAAAATGAGAGCAGAAAAGCGTAGGCGATTTTTTAATTGTACATTTTTAGCACCAGAGACTTACGAGGAAACAGGGGCGAAAGTATATAGACAAAAGAGAAAAAAAGTTAATAAGCAAGAGTTGCACCGTATCCGTTTCGTTTGTTTTTTAGGGACGACTTTGAAGAACGGCTGCGGAAGCAGCGAGTAATCGGTAACCGCTTGTATGCGCTCGACGGAAAGCTCGTCGCCGATAAAGTGTAAACGTTAGCGTGCGCGTTGCGCGTTGGCTTTTCGATCGCGAAAGTTCATTTTTTCGAAGCCGGCGATCGGCTGTACTTGAGTCGGGCCGCTACCGGCGATCGCGATGACCTTTTTATTTTTTTAAGATGACGACGAAAACGCGACGGGGGAGCGAGTTGGAGAATAAAAATAAAGAATGCAAGCGCGACGTGACGTCGTTGCGCTAGAGGAAGGATTTTTTAAGAAAAAAAAGGGGGCGGGATTAAAATAATAACGAGATTGCGCATGGTCGTCGGCACGCGCCTGGACTCAAAGCGATCGCCGCGGGACACACTTGTATGAGCACTGTTACCTCATTTGTCATCGTACGAGAAAAAAAAAGACGAGTTTCTTTCGGTTCTTAGATGAACGAATGCATATCATAGTTGTAAATTAAACAATTTGTGAAATAAAAAAACTGCAAACTGTTTGTGTTAACGTTACGTCTTTAACGTCGTCTACTTTGCGTACTCTATACCCATGATGTGTTTTTCCCTTTCCTTTTTACAATACCGTTTGTCATTTCAGGTTAATAAGTTTCGTAGAGAAGAAAAAAGATTTTGAACTAGTGCATGAGTAGTTTTATCTGTGTGTTTAGTTTTTGATATTTCAATATTTCAGTCGTACTAATTTGTTTGTTATATATACCACTTATTCATCCAGTATTTTTAAATCATATACATAAATTATTGAAAAGTATAGTATTCATTTTTTAGTAGATAATGAAATTCTTTCATATACTATATAAAAATATTATTTTTATGTGTTATATTTTTCTAATGGTTGATGAAATTTTAATTTTTTTAAATTAATAATAAAACAAAATGCTTATTATTTAATTGACTGCAAAAATTTGGTTTAATTTATTTATCTAATTAAGCTATATCATGTTTACATCATAAATAAACTATTTTATATAATTTTTATCAATTGATTTAAATTAAAGTAGTGATTTTAATTTCAAAATTAAATATGGATTTATTTATGCAGAGCTGTTAAGATAAACCAATATCAATTACTAAAACTACCATAATCAACGGATTAAAGGCAAGTATAACATCCAACAGTCTCATTATAGTCAATAGTCAAGAATAAAATATTCAAAAAATTAGTAGTTGAAAACATTAAATATTATAAAACACACTATACAAAATCTTGCACAAACTTTACAACAACAATCTTTTACCAATCAGGTCCCACCCACTCTCAATACCCATAGCACATGCATTCTCAGTCCAAACCAAACACGACACACTAACAAAAACTTAATCTGCCTCACCTGCAGGTCTCTCTAGCTCTGGGTCTCGAACCAGCTGGCTGGGGCGGTCTCAGTCCCGGTGAGCTAGTCGGAAGCGAGGCCGGCTCAGCCCTCCTGTCCAGTGCTGGATTCGCCGCGGGCCTGGCTGGCTTGGCTCGCCGCTGCGGCGTCTGCCTGGCCAGCTTCCCCTCGACCTGGTTGCTCGAGCGTCACGCCATCCTCCAGCACGCCGGCCAGCCCAGCGACGACAAGCCCTTCACCTGTGAGCAGTGCGGCCAGCGCTACCGCTACCGCTCCGCCTACGTCAAGCATCGCGAGCAGAATCACCGAGCTCGTCTGCCTGCCGATAAGCTCTTTACGTGCGACGTCTGCGGCATGCAGTTCAGGTGAGTTTTTAGGTTATGTGATGGTTGGATGAAGCGGCCTTTGAGGTTAGGTTGTAGGTTTGGTTTGCGGGAGCTGTAAGGAAGGTAAGAAGAGTTAGAAATTATTGTTGAGTGAGGTAGTGGTCGACGATTCAGCCCTAACGAAGGGCGCACTAAACTATTTTGACAGCGACTTGGCAAACTATCTGCTTTTAGTCTAGTGTATAGTATATATGCATATAAACAATGAAACACTTGTTGACTTGTTGCTAAGTTCTCTTGTCCTCCAAGTTACTAAATTCATCGATTGTATATAGTCTTGTAACTGAACTTTGACAAGGCAATATATTGGAAGGGAAGAGCAAAGATTCACGTCATCAGGACGAACATATAACCTCAAGGCATTGTTGATAGTTTCGACATATTAAGTGTGGTGTAATATCACGACGTTATACGTTTCACGATTATTTACCTTTGATAAGCGAGACTTGAGAGCTTAAATAGAATTTATTTTTCGCTTCTTATTTGTTGTTTTTTTCATAATGATTCCATTTCAAACGTACCTATATCACACTGACAGTCTGACCATATACTGCACTTTTTCTACTGAAACTAAATTTGTGTTCCTTCGTTTGTTATTTAAATACCATTGCAAAATTCTATAGCCTACTTATTAATTTTCCATTTTATACAGCATCTATAGTGAATCTAATATAAAGTCATTTGTAAAAAACTACAACAGTCTTTGCTTATTTAAAAATATCTACAGTTTAAATATTAAAACAATTTCAATTACACCTACTTAAAACTTTTGTTACTAATCTTATATTTAAAAAAACTGTTTAAATTAACACAATTTTATTAAAAAACTGCTGACTCAAACGCGACAATTACCGTTTTCTCTGACCCTCAGGTACCTCAAGTCCTTCAAGAAGCACCGTCTTAACCACGCCCTGGAACGTCTCCAGCGCGGCCCGTCCAGCGAGTCCCAAGCTCTGACCGAGCGCAGCGATCAGGTCTCCAGCACCGGCGAGCCGTCTCTGCTCGAGACCGGCAGCGCCGGCGACGCCAGCCCCCTCCAGGTTGACGTCGACGACCAGCCCCCACAGCGCGACTCGCCCACGGAGACGCGCGAGGAAGCCGCCAGCTCCGAGACGGCCAGCGTCCAGGAAAGCCCCAACGATCTGACCGCCGAAACCCTCCACGCCGCCGAGATCGCCGAGCGCAGCTCGTCAGCCGCGAGAAACGCGGCCGGCAGCGACGCCGAGGACGCCGCCATGGACGACGACAGGATCGAGCCTACGGACGCGACCACAACGACCTCTAGCAGCCTAAACCTGACCGTGAACCGCGGCCATCATCACCACCACGACGCCGACAGACGCGAGCGCCGCTTCGCATGTCCGTTTTGCGGCAAATGCGTCCGCTCCAAGGAGAACCTGAAGCTCCACGTGCGCAAGCATACCGGCGAGCGTCCGTTCGTCTGTCTGTTCTGCGGGCGTGCCTTTGGCGGCAAGAGCGACCTGACCAGGCACCTGCGCATCCACACGGGCGAGCGGCCCTACCACTGCGAGATGTGCGGTAAGTGCTTCGCCCGGGCGGACTATCTCTCCAAGCACCTCACCACTCACATACACCAGCGCTGAGGCAGGCTGCCCGCGGCCAGGAGTAGCAGCGGAGCCCGGTAATCGTCCAGGAAACGATGATTCTTTTTCATGTAAACGCGGATCGTTCGAGCAACCTTCGGTCAAGTATCGCTCGCGCGCGAGCTTGGCTGAGCTGTACATGGACTTTTTTATTCGGCGAGCTCGGTCTTCTTGACGAGTTGATGTTGAGTTAGCGTTTCGAGCTGCTAGTCGAGGAGTGTTTTAAGAAACTATAGTAAGATATTTGAGGTTATGTTGGTCGTAACGTTAAAACAATATCGACTTGTGCTCTGAGTTTTATTGGCGAAATGACTGTGATTGTTTTAATGACGATTGGCATTTAACAACGATTATTGTTTTGCAATTATTCATTTATATTGATAATAATTGCACAGTTAATCACGCGCTAAATTTTTGTAATAAATACGCGCTTATAAAAGTTACCGCAAATCGAGGTTAAAACAGCCGAGCCGCCGAATACAAAAGAAGGCCAATGGAGTGAAAATCGAACGAACGAAGCGTAATACAGAGCCAAAAGCGACATTTGCGCTACATGATGCTAGTGAGAATAAACATGTGATAAGGAATTAATTAAACCAAAGAGCGCGCGCGCGATTCCGCAAGGCAGCGCGCGATTGGCAGGATGAAAATTTTAATGCAATTTTAAAAACGCGAACGTAAAACGCTCTTCCTCCACTGTGTCGTCCCTTTCTTTCCCAATTTTAAACGTTATATATACAGCATCCTCGATAGAAACGAAAAACCGACGAACATCGAATAAAGCGGTTAATCCAAGAATGCTCAGCTAATGCTTTTCTTGCCATCCGAACGTAACGACTGTGATCGTAATTTGTCCAAAAATTTTCAATATGATTTGTCGTAATTGAACGCAGAAAGACAAAAATATTTACAAGCGTAAGGAGAATTTTTTAATATTTATTATTAAAAGTAATTCGTGATACTTTAAAATTACGTTAAGTATGTAAATTGGACATTAATTTTTTATATAAAACGTAATATTAAATAAATATGAAATAAGTTTGAAGTGATAACACATGTGCCAATATTTTTTAAAATTAAAACTCTTTTTACAAAGTGCAATTAATTTGTAATTATTCAGTTTAAAAGTGAATAGTTCACATAAATACTTAAATAATTTGAAATTTTTCGATAACATTTATTAGCTTGAAAGTGAAATTTCTTTCGATAAAATATCATTAAACACTTAATTCAACGAACGTCTACGTAATAAGTAAAACGATATAGTTTTTTACCGTAACTACGAATGATATAAACTGTTATTTAACATACAAAACAATTAAATTTAATATTTATTTAATATACTAAAACAAAGATTACTCGTGATCTACCGCAAAATTTTCAAGTCCTCAATTGTTAACCAATCACTTACTTTTCCACTCCCAAAATCGCAAGAAACTTCACAGAGTGACTAAAGGCCGCAATAAAAACCGCAGCGAGAAGAAAAGCCTTATCCGGCCATTCTCAAAGTCGCCGCGCGCGTTTAATTTCGTTTCTTCGTGCGATACAATACCCTCCCCTACATTCGTCTCGTCACGTTAGACGAGGCACTTCCGCGCAAAGAGACAAGCACCGGGCCTACTTAATATAATGCACACTCACAAATACAGCACACGCACACACACATACACACAAGACACGAAGGTGCAACAGTCGCTAGTTTCAGGCGCGAAATCACAGCCGGGAGTTTATAAAGAGGGACGCGAGGAATGCGGCGGTGCAACTTGCCGAGGTAAGAAAGTATGCGAGGCGAAACTTGGTGAGAGCTTTGAGCTTTAAACTTGCGCCGGAGTTTGTGCCTGGCTAATCCCACGGCCCTTTTGTGCGCGGCGTCGCTTCTTTGCTCAACGAGAGGCCTGGAGCTGTGCGTGTATATTTATACTTCTTTTATTTTTTATGATTCTTTAAGGTTTTCGGTGGATTTTAAGTGGATCTTAATTTTCGGTGATACGAAGGTTTTGTTAGTTAATATATTGTATTTTTTATTGGGTTATAGAGATTGCTGTGGTTGTGTTCATATATGCAAAGTTTTTGCAAGCGGGGTTCTGTTTATTGACAATTAACAATTGAAGCATTCTGTGATGGTACTAAAAACAATCAAATATATTTTTAGAAATATTTTACTTTACTGTGAATTAACAAGGATTTGCATAATTATCAATAAGCTATTATTAGTAAGGCTCTCGATTGTCTTTATCTTTGAAAAACCTTAAATGCAAAGATTACGTTGATCAATCAGTTCTTTACAATGTGTTTCACTGAACTAGTCTAAAATTTTTGCAAGTAGGATCAATTTTAATTAATAAAGTTATTATTTTGTAATAACAAATATATTTCATGGCTGTTTCGTTATAAATATTTGAATATTTTAGTATTTTATTATTTACAAGATATTTTAAATATTTTAAAATACTTATTTCTATATACACTAGAAATTAATTGAATCTATAAAATAATTGTTTTAATTTGTTTAAATTACGAGTTAATTAACTAATGATATATATTATAATACTGTATTTGTTTTAATCGTTTAGAATTAAGTATTAAAAAAAATTTATTGTAAATTTAAACACGGTGTGGCATCTAATTATTTGTAGGTTAAGCGAATAAAATTTATACATTATTTTGAAGTTTAATAACCCTATGAATATAAGCCAAAAGATACCTTTTTTTTATCAACAGTTTGGTTACAAAATTTATCATGTTTTACAGCTTTCTTACGAATAACACGAAACAAAAAGCTCTTATTGATACCTGAATAAATATTTTATTTAAATTTGCTATTCTCATCAACAATTCATAACAAAAGCACGTTAAAAAAACTAAATGCTCACCAAAACTTGTGATCAATAATTACTACACATTCATGGCAAAGCCATGACAGTTCTAATTCACCTACACATTAAAACCAATTTAAACCTACTTTACAATCACCATATACACAAAGAAACATTCTAACGCAAGTCAGAGTAACGATCAAAGTTAGTATACTTTTATTGTCCATTGATAGCCAAGAAACTTTTTTGCGGGGGGCTCACGACCGCACGAGGGAGAGAGACACAAAGTGAACTTCTTTCAGTTGTAACGGCGCAAGTTGCACCGCAAGCACGCGCGTCTATAAGCTTACTCCACTCCGCACAAAGGTACACTCACACTTACAAAAGCCAAACTCGAGCCGCGGCGACTGGACAAAAAAATCGCACAAGCAGCAATAAAATAACGAACCTCGTCTTCGCGAACTCTGCGCTAACCCCTCCACGATCGTCGAATCAACGGACATAGAGAATAAAACGATACCTCCCACGACGTGTAACGTGTATATACTTGTAACGAAAGTCAACGAACGCGCGTAACGTTAGACGCGATTTATGTACAGGAGATTAAGAAAAAAAAAGAATAATAAAACGAAAGAGAAGAGGGAGACGAACCCTAAATACGTAGCACGGTCTATGCGGTCCTTCGCCCGTTTTTAGCGAGATCATACTTTTATTATATTGCTGTGTCCACTGTGTATAGAGAATTAAGGAATTTAAGGGGGTGCACGCGATAAGCGAGAATGAAATGTTGGCGGGCCGCGCGATCTACGCCTAACGATGCGCGTTTTATGAATCATAAGCTGTTTTCTCTTCTCTCCTTGCGTCTAAGATACTGTCTTTTCATTAAAAGAAGAAAAGAGTGATTTGTTTGTCGATACTTTTGTATTATAGGTTTCAGCAAAGCTTTGTTAAAAAACATTTTTACTAAAGATTCTGGTATAATTATTTTCTATGTAGGTGGGAATAATAACATCAATTTTTCATAATTTTATTCAAAGAGCTATAAAAAGCTTTGCTGCAGACGCAAAGAAGAAAGGAGAAAATAGCGTAATCGAATTAACAATTATGCGCGCGGTGTAAAGTTTATATTAACTCTAAGTATGAGCGCCTGCGATAGTCACAGCTTTTACGGAAGCTGATGAACAAGTTGAATGAAAACGGTGCTACATGTAGTTAATAATAAGAGCCAATTAACGACCCAGAAAAATCGTTCGGCTCTTTAGAAGTAAACAAGGAAACACGAAATGATAAAAATCGTGCTCCTGTGCCAAAATAATTTTCAAGATGGAGTATATGACGGTGTTAAATTTTAAAACCATTGCTTTCCCATTATTGATGCTTGAAATTAAATCTAGACATAAAAAATTGTTTAAAAATTTATTGCTTTATTAATTTATCAATACGATATCATTTTCTGTATTAAAAAAACCATCAAAAATTCACAATAAATTAGTTATAGAAACAGTATATTGAAAAAAAAAGATGGAGGACTTTAAACATATTTTATGTTATTCATATTTAACACATTCATAAACTGACGAGTAAAATATTAGACAGAGAACGAGTTCTGATGCGTCCGAAATATCCCTCCACTTTTGAAAATTTAACCATTCACGACATATTTGGCTCATAAAATCGCGATTTATTCATAATCTCAAAACGTACAACGCTATTACCAAATTTTAAATTCTAGAAAAAAGTTTTACAAAAAATATTCAACTTATTATTCGAATCAGTTTTCAAAAAATTAATTTCAAATTTTATCAAAAATTATAATTTTTAATATCCGTAATACTTTTTAAAGTTAATTCGAATAATAGATTGTTTTATTGAAATCTTTATTAAAAAGTAGTTTTTACTTTTAACTTTTTTCATTTTCTTATGCTATTGAACATTACTATTATTTACATCTTCTCGGAAAACAGGCAGAATTAAACAATAAAGATTAGCAACGAAATAAACAAAAACATCGCGATATTAAGTATTCAATACAAAGTCAAGCAACGTCTTCATTCGGAAATCTAAGATAATTGTTATTATTTTCTATGATTATTCAACATAAGCTAATCGATTCCGTGACGATCGGTGATACAAGTAATATTTTATTAGAATATAAGTTCTGAATTGTAAGATTTTCAACTTTTGTGTTTAAGATAAATCTTTTATAATTTTTTTTATTAATTTAAAATAGTAATATTTATTTTGCAGTTATAAAAGTTGAAATGAAACATAAAATTTTCTTAAACGTAAATCATGCGTTATTTAACGATGATTTGATAAAACATAAAAATAACTAATATTGCTAATAGTCTTTTGAAGTGTAATCAGTTTAATCGAGCGTCACGGAACAACAGGGCATTTTGAATCACGTTTAAACGAATAGCTACTTATATTGTACACAACACCAAGTAACATAATATGAAAATAATGAAAAAAATATATATTATTATTATATACACGATAAAGAATTCTAATATTATATGACGATAATATTATATTATACATAAAGATATATTTAATGAATGTTCCTATATTTGTACTATAATAAGGACGTATGCATAATAAGTGTACTATATTGATATTTGGTGGTGATTTCAAATTTTTACAAAAAAAAATATTATAAAATGATTCTCATTGTCTAGATAGTAGTCGCCGAGTAAAATTCAGTGTGCAGAACGGAAAAAAGAAGTTCAGGTACAACTCGCGTGTAAGTATAAGGCGAATAAAACTTTTTCGCGGTATCGAAAATTCATTGAATGCAAAAAATATTGCAATCGTTAAGCATATTTCTTTATTTTAATGATCAAAGAAATATAATAAGTGCTTGAAAGTATAAACACTTAAGTAAATTGATAGTATCAGAATTTTTTATAAATAATTTCTTACATAATTTATGTAATAAATTAAAAGTTATTTATAAATATATAAAATCATTATGGTGGTATATTTTGTTACTATACCAAAAAGAAAAATTATTCTGAGTAACTATAAAAAATAAAAATAACTTTTGCAATATTAAGGGCATTCGATCAAATAAAACAGGGGGAAGAGGGGATCGGTAAACGTAACAAAGTTCGAAAGTCGCGGATCCGGCGCGTGTAGATTGAAAAAAAAAATTAAGTCATTAAATAGAGAGGAACCACGAAGAAAAAAATATAGCACGATAACGTGTGATAAAAGCGGGTACTAAGTTACATTTTTACGTATATGCAAAAAAAAAGAAGTAAAAATAAAAGACGAGGGAGCAGGTCGCGCGTGGGCGTGTAGGCGAGGCGAGGGTCTTCCTATATTGACTGAACGATCAGATGTGATATACGCGTAAGAAAAAAAAATTATCGATAATTATTTATACCGTAATCTTACCGTTATTATAAAGTAATGGTTAAATGAAAAAAAAAGAAGAAAACAATTGATGACGATATAGGTTTCAATTCGAAATGGTGCCGCGATAGTAGCTATAAACGACGAGGATTTTATTAATACAATTTCGTCTATAATTACATTGTGTATATGTAGATAGGTTGCGTATATGTAATATACAATGTTTTTAACTGGTTTATTGATGTTCCAAGAATATAGGCCATTAAATACGCTACCAATTTTAAATGTATCTTATTAGGTCCGTTCGAAAAACTTGGAGATATTCATGCTTTTTCCGATATTAATAACCGAAGCTCGATCGTCCGGTTGCAAGTATGATAGTAGTCCAGAAGGCCTATATTTCTATATCGGAAGGATAAAGCCAGAATCAGAATAAAGCGAAAGTTACGAAAGAATTTTGATTAACGTATAGTTATTAAAATTTGAATATTTTTACTATTGCTATTATACAGCAATCATGTGTAATTTTGTATACATGAAGCTCATTTTTAATTCAATAACTCTTTGACATCCGTCCAATTCTCGCAGAAACATGAGCTCATAAGATATACTTATTTATTAATACAAGTCATATTTTTTACTTTATTATTGGATTCTGATAATAGTAATTTGTAATAGCAGATTTGTTAATTAAATTATGCAAAAAACTGATTGATTCGTAAAAACATGTAACAAAAAATCTAGTTGCTGACATCATTTCTAGATAAGGAAATAATAATTTTTTGATTTATTATTTACTTTTTCAAATATTTATATGCAAGTTCTACCATAGTTTTTTATTTATTATTTTGTGAAGAATATATAAGAAATCTATTATAAAATAATATGATAGATTTGATAACTGCAAAGCCTAAATAACGTCATATAATAAAATGCGGTTTTCAAAGGGTTAATGAAATCTTAGTAAATTAATTTTAATCTCTCCGTCTTATCATATGTGATATTTCATGACTTTCTAACGGCTTGATTTAAAGCTAAAATACTGACAGTCCTCGTCCTTTAAAAAAGTAATTTTAACATTTTAATGTTTCCATGTTATTGTCGTCATAGTGATTAGATCATTTCTTTAAAAAAAAATATGAAACAAAAAGTTAATAAAAATAATAACTACAATAGCGTTAAAGCTATAACTAGCCGCTGCGGTCGTGATGATTTTCAATGAAATATTGTGCCAATAAGTACAAATTTTTCGATAACAACGTCATACATAAGTTTTTAAAGTCTTTGTTTCTCAAGTGATCAATTCTCGAGCATGAATTATTATATATTTGCTAATCATCGAAGGTTTCTCTCTAAAAAAAAAAAAAGTTTAACGTTGCATGTTAGAGAGAAAACGAGATAGAGGCAAAAAAACGAAGAAAAAAAAGCACGAATCGTTCGTCTGCGCAATAAAATAAACAGAGTACGCTCGATCCTCGGTGTCAGTCGGTCCGTCCGTCCTCACGCGGAGCGACACTCCTTGTGTAGAAAAATTTTAGGAATTTTTTAGATAAGCAAACGAAGTAAAATGAAAAAAAAAGCGTTAACAGGCCGCAATGAACGAGCGTCTTTGAAGCTATATATAAATAAGCAACTCTTTCACTTTACTCCTTCTATATTTCCGTCTCCTCTAATAAAAAAAATTCTTGGTGTTCTTTCGGTGTCTAAACTATCCTTAAAGGGAATTATAAATCTAAGTCCCTCTATCCCCCCTATGGAAAGCTCAAGGCAGAACAAAAATTAAACGTAAATTTTTAAACAAATCCATCCGCGTCTGTGTTAATGTACATGTATGTATAGCTCGGGAGTTTCGCAGCGCGGTTGCAAAATGCGAAAGTGCGTTTTATACGCGGTTAAGGTAACAGGATAAGTTAGTTGAGCGCGGAAAATTCGAATTCGTTTGAACCACGAGACACTAACTCAACGAATATTAATCATTTTTTAACGTTTCGAAACAGTTATCATGGAAGTAATGAACGAAATTATAGAACAGACAATTTAAACGACTCGGAAAATTCGTATGTATAAATATTATTGATTTTCCGGTTACTTGAAAGTCCTTAAAATGAAATATGCCACTTATTGCCAAAAATTTGCCGATCCGCGCGCGGATGGTGAATTGATAATCTTAGTCATTTTATTCCGTGCAGATTTTAATGTGAAACAATCCGACGAGAACAATATTCTATTTTATAACGATTTTAAACTTAATGTTACGTCTTAATCATTCAATAAGCCAGCCAAAGTTTTAAACATTAGCCGCAAATAAAAAGAATAACGCAATTAGATCTATATTTTCTATGCTAAAACGAGTAAATAAAACAATAAATTGACGATGATAAAAAAAAATGAAATAAAACAATAAAGTAAAATAATAAAAAAAAAAGATGACACTCTAAGTTTCGTACGACCAAAATATAAATAAAAAAAAAGAAAGAAAAATAAAACAAACCAAAGTGCAAATACTCTATGATAATATTTTTATTGGTACACTGCACCGTCGTGTCTCTCGTCAGAGTATGAGAAAAGAGGAAGGAAACTAAAGAGAAAGAGAGATAAAAGAACGTGCACGGAAAAATAAAGCAAGATAAAAATCTCGCAGTTCTTCGTCCATTTAAAATGCAGCAGACACGACTATACGTAAGATCGTCCACATTTTGTTCCGAGATATAGAATCTAAAACTACTCTAAGTGTAATTAAGACGACGAGCTAAATTTTTGTCTGTGGCGCTCAAACGTACGCACGTTTGAGCAAACGTAATAAAGAAACAAGGCACGACGGGAGATTTTGCAATCACTCTGCTACACACGAACAAACACACACAAAGTCGGAAACGTAAAAAATGTGCTAGGGGATACAACGAGTACATAAAAAAAAAAAATTAATACAATTCTTTCGGTGGCCGTACTATCGTCGTTTATCGTACCTATACTAGATATACACACACGTCTATCTATATTACACATATACATAGTAAATATGTTACGAGTCAGATTGCAGCGCGCGGGGGTCGCGCGAAAAAAAGAGGAGGGTGGCCGTATATATATATATATATACACGAAGCTAGAGAAGGAAGAAGTAGCGAACGTCACGTAAGAAACGGCGCGTAGGACACGCGGAAAAAGGAAGAAGAAATTCCCAAGAGAGTCGTTCTGTGAGACTCTTAACTTTTTGCCAAGGTAGAAGCTCGCATTGTACGCGACTGTCCTCCTTTATATATATATATATATCTATCTTTACCTCTTTTTTTTGTCATCCGCGTCCCTCGAGCGCTGCAGCAGTTTCTGACGTGAATGTTAGAAATATTTTTCAACTTGTACTCAATGTGATAATTGATGAATTGACAATGAGCAATCCAACTGTAATATACAGAAAAAAAAATTAACATTGAATATAAATATATTATATATACATAAATATATATATATATATATTATATACATAAAATGAATGTCGATGTCTGTCGTACAAATCGTGAATATTAATTATAATTATACATATAAGTTTTAAACTAGCTAGTACATGTTTAGGTGGATTAAAAAATAAATTCATATGGATTATATATTATATATATACAAATACGGCAGATATATAAATATATACATACACGAGCGAGGTGTATGTATATATAACGGGGCGTTATATATCTGTTGTAAGCTGTGAAGTGTTTCGGCGAGACGGGAAAAAGAATCCAGCTAAAGCTGTATAATAAAAGAGTGTTTAAAACAATGTGTATCCGTACGCACTCGGCGTACGCATTGAGATCTGTCCAACGATATGTGCTGAGCCGCTTGATGCACAGTTGCGGACGCCGCGATCGCGTTAATATATACGCCTCCCTTTTACGTTGTTCGCGGTATGATTATTTCTCATTTTTATTATGGAACCTAAAAATTATTTGTAATAAAATGTTTTAGTGAGTCAACTTTTTACGGATCGTAAATGTATGGATTACATAAATGAGTAAAATTAGTAATGATTAACTGTTAGCTATGAAAATTGTACGTATATTATAATTTACATTATCCTTTGACTCACTCCGTCAGTTATTAACGCTAAAGCCAAAATTTTTATAAATATAGAAATATTAAAAGTAATACTGAAATATATGTGTAATATATATAAGAAAATAACCATTCATTTTACCACAGATTCTTCATCCCTTTTTATATATTATAAGATGATATAATAACTGTTACGAGAAAAAGAAGTCCACTACTTAACGATTATAACTTAATATATACGCCTAAACTAAATAAAAAAAATGAAAGAATAATGATAAACAATAAAGATACGTAAAGCGGAAACAATAATTTTTAGGTTTATAAACATATAAAGCAATCCAAGCTAAGGCGCGAAAGCGATTTATTCGATCCGACACACAACGATGCGGGCATCTCACCTTATATACATAATACAATCAGCCTCTCTCCAGTACCCCAGATGTTTATATAATATATATTCGACTGTGCACGAGAAAGTGATAAGCGTTTTAAAGTAAAGGAAGAAAAAAAAAATAAAATAAAATAAAAAAACGCGCGCAAAACGGAGACGCGCGGCGTCCGTGCTCGAGCGGCTCTAGCCAAGATTTTAAAATAGTTCTGTATTTATAATAGACGTGCGCGCGCACGCGCTATTATATATATTGCTGGAACATGATTATATATATATGAATATAAATATATATAAATATTGTATAACCAATTGTTGTCTACGATAATGACGTTATTTTTCTAATTCATATTCGACTGTTATGATATTGTTGAGGACGAGTACATCGAATTTTAGACGAAACGATACAAATTTTAGTACTCCCCCTGCCTTTCGCCAGTGAAGTAAAACGAAAAAAAAAGAAGAAAAATGAACAGAGGCGATCGGAGTCGGGACACGCAACGACGTAAATTATTTGTAAGGATAAGGAAGTCAGGATGTGTATAGAAGTCGCGCGAGGTATGCGCCTGTGAAATTTTAGTCGAAGAACGCAGCGGGTAAGAGAAAGTATTGAAAGGGAAGAATAAAAAAATAAAGTTAATAAGTTTTAACGTCGAATCTTATTTAACTCGTTCAACGAAGAATTAATAATAGTAATATTAATAATAAATAATAATAATAATTAACGATAGAGGAAGCGTTCAATTTTTCGATGTGCAAGGCGCGTATGTATGTAAAATGAGCGTAAACGGGGAGAAAAGAGGAGAAAGCTCAAAACGGTGCCAACGATTTTTATTAGTGATATAATAGATATGATGAAAAAAAATAAGATCGGAAAAGAGGCTCATCCAAGCTGAATAGTTGCGGACACTTGGATGGGCCTCGCGCGTACAGGGAGTTTTTACCGCGTATTAAAAATAAAAAGGGAATGAAATGAAGATCGGTTGAATTAAGTCAATTTACGCCTCAAGCATTCGACAGTCAATTTGCCGAATTCCTCACATGTAAGAGAAGCAAGAGTCAGCAGGTGCGGACGCGAAGGAGAGAACAATGAGAGAGAAAATGCTAAAGGCGCGCCACCGACGCTGAAAAGAAAAAGCTCTCCCTTATTTTTATTTTAATGTAAAAGTGAATGAAGCTCTAAAAGGCGCTCTATCGTAAAATTCGATACGCTCTCGAACTTTGTTTTTTTCTTTTCTGTTTTTTTGTATAACGACGAAATGACTAATTTGCTAATATCTATATTGTTAAACGATGAAAAATGGGTTTCCTATAACGTTTTTTGTATAGCGATAAATTTAAAGCGGTTATAGGTATGTATAATGTAAGTAGACGAAAGTTACGAGGATGTGACATTGTATTTTACCGATTTTTTCACGGATATGGATTTATATTTTGTGTAAGATAATTGATCGCAATAACTAGGTATGAAGAAAAGAAATTATAAAACATTTTAAATTTAAATAAAACGAAAACGACGAAGTAAACAATGATTTTAACCTTAATGGTAAATTGGTACTTCTATCGAGAAAATCGATTTGCCATATAAAATATATTGTAAAATATAAGACGAAAATTGGTGTTTGTAACATTAATAAAAAGTAACTTGAAACAAACTGCAAATATTAACGAACGATGGCTCTAAAAGCGTCTAAGGAATAACGAAAAGCGTCGACCTTAAAAGTGAAAAGAAAGATATGTGATCGCACCGCGTAATAGCCGATACTCTTTTATAATCGTAATTAATTTACCCGAGCGTTAACGAGCGGGAAAAACGAAAAGTGCTGTTTTATAGAAAGCCCATTTGAATTTTTTATAGCTGTGTTATAGGTTTAATATACGAACGGTTAGACAAAAAAAAACGAGGAGCGAAAAGGGGGTGAATATAATAAACGGCGCATGCAGAGCGGTTTGTTTTTCTCAATAAAGAGAGAAAGAGTGAGAGTGAAAGAGAGCAAGAGAGAAAGAGAGAGAGAGAGAAAGATAGAGAGAATTAAAGGCGCAGCGCACAAGAGGCGATGACATTGCGGTGCCGGCGCGAGAGCGAGTATTGTATTTTTTGTAAGGCGCGCGACCCGCGCTGAGAGATTGTGATAAACCGCGATCTCGCGACGGCATCCACGAAAATGTCGGCTCTAAGTACGTAAACACGTATATATTATATACACTATATGTATATTCTTCTTTTTGTATAAATTATGTATAGCGCGAGCGCTCCTCGAGAAGCGGGGAAACGGATGGCGAATTGACCGTTGTTTCTTTTTCGTTATTATTATAAACAAAGTTGTTACATACACCTAACGTTGTTATTGTTGCCTCTGTGTTTTGTTTCTCTCTTTTTATAAAAGGCGGCGAGTGATTTTCTCTTTCAATTTGATAAGCGATGTTATATTGTATAGGACGTAAGTAAGAGCAATAATGGAACTGGATAGGAGATTCGCGATTAAATATGGTGCACGGACCAAGATTCAGTGGCCACGTGCGTTTCGTGCAATTAAACAAAATATCGCCAGCTTACAATGCTCTCTTGTAAAAAAATACAAATATTTCGATACGTTGTTGACTTGATGGTCGTTCTAAATTTTGTAGAGTGAAATTTCTATACTCTCAAAGGATACATTTTTAAACTTTTATTTCAGGCGAAATTCTTATAAATTAAAATAAATTATTGCCTTATAAATTTCACTTTTTCACGATGGTTTCTGTTATTGTTTAAATTTATTAATATAATTTTTTTTGTCGAATGAAATTTTTTGCATTTTCACTCCACGAAATTTAGCATAGAGTTATTAATTTTTATTATCTTATGAGGTTGATTCGTCAAATCGCCAACCGAGCCAGTAATTGAAGAAAATACTTGTCCATTTTAATATTCCGCGCAAAATAAAAAAAATAACGCATTATTTCGCTGCGTCATTTTTTTCTAGATAAACAGTGTTTTTGGTGGCTACTGGTTTTTCTCTTTAAAACAAAAGAAAAGAAATAATTAATTACCAGTCTAGAAGAAATTGTGCCCAAAGCCATCAGAAGCGTTTTAGTAGATGTTCATATTCTCTTTCTCGACTAAATCTGAAGACTAAAGTCGGCTGAAACTACGACGAATAAGTGTTTTCAACTTTGTACTACTTATATAAGGCTAACAAAAAAATTTTAGAGCTATTCTTCCAGTCCTAAAGTATATATATACATACAATTGTGCCATTAATCTTGTAGCAATTCCCTATTTCGCGAAGTTTTTTCGAAAAAAAATTTTAATCCCTCATGGTGTGTAAATCGATGAATTCTAACATCGTCGTCTTTCCGACTTTCGACTTCAGTTTTCGTCGATACCTCAAAGTCGCGCAATGAAGCCAATGCCTAAAAAAAAAAGAAAAATGATTAAAAAGGAATGCAGTTAATAACGACTTTCAACGACGCACAATGCGCCGGCGATTGTTATTACTTGTCTTGTACCGTTTAACGTATATCAGTGTCGTGGATAAAAATAATTAATGGTAAAGAAACACAAAAAAATTAATAAAATAAAAAAGAGCAGCTGAGCTCCTCGGTGTTGTGAGTATACATACTCGTTCCTAGCAACTCGTATGATGATTACTACTCATACTCCTCATAACATTGCATTGATCTACTTTACTCTACTTAGTCCTTGCAAAATAAATAAATAAATGCATTCTGTCCAATCTGTAATACCCATGTCTTGTTATTTGTACTTTCCTATTATTTTGGTTTATTTGTTATATTATTAGTTTTATTTTTAATAATTTATTTAAATAATTAATATATTTTATAGGTAGGAATCAGTTAAGTTTGCAACTATTTTATTTATTAATTCAAAATAAGAATTTATGTACTATGTAAAGGAGATAAGGTGTAAAATGAAATTTCAAAAATTGAAGCAACGTCGTTACTTTATTATTAATTTGAATATAAATTGATTTTTATATATTTCTAAGTCGCACAAATCGGCTTTATAATTTTTTTTTATTTTCGAATAATCACTTTATTATTACTACATGTAAAATTGTAGTATATAAAGTTAATGTAAATGATTTTTGTCATGGTAAGGAGTATTCGAAACGTTTGAATTTTAACATTGGTTAGACTGACAATGATTTGCATATTTTGAGTTTAAGTCCGGAAACTGAAATCGATACTTAAATTACTAAATAATTGCCACTTTATCCTTATTTATATAAGTAAAAAATTAGTCTATTTATTTTACTTTAATTTTGCGTACACTTACTATATTTATTATAACATTAAAACATTGCTTGAATAGAATATAGATATGAAATTAAAATATCAATTGATTATATATGTATAAACAATCTCTGATTAAAACTAATTTTACGTTTAATTTTAATAATTTAGTTTAGCACCAAGAATTAATGTTTAATTGCAATTGATAACTTTTAATAAATTAGTATCGATCATAAGATCCCAGCTTAAATTCATTGTCACAGGATATTTTTTTCAACTCCATTGTTTAAGAACAAAAGTTTCTTTGATTCTTATTCATGTCAATTATAAACGGACCAAAAAAAATAAGTAAAATATTTTGAAGTCAGTCTTTACTTAAACAATCAAGTCTTGAATGCAAAACGTGGCAGTAGCCCGCTACCACTAAAAGCATTAAAATGCTACAAAATGTTAAAGATATAGTTTTTAGATATTCATGTTAAAACTTCCTAAATGAAAAAAAAGTATTACTTAAATCCATCAAAAATCGAAAGATTTTTCAAGCTTACTGGAGTCAATTGAAGTTATTATCATTATTTGCTACAGATATGATTTGCAACACTGAATTCATCAAATAATAAATTGAAAAATTAGTGTTAATTATTACACAGATCGAATATTTTCTATAGAAAAGTAAATTAAAATGAACATTGACATTTAATAAAAAGTTAGCTGCACCAACTTCACAAACGAACTTTCAAATCTTCCATTCGCTGTTTTATTCTTCGACGCATCTCTTTGTATCTGTAAAAATTTAATAAATTATTATCTTCAATTATTATAAAGTGATCACATATTGAAAATTTAAACTTACTTTTCTTTTAACATATATATTTGTCGTTCTTCTTCATAATGATAACGTTGTAAAATGTTATGACACTCAGCTAAAGATAAATTGAGAAACTGAGCAACATCAGAACTGATTTCTGGAGTTGAAAGTTTGTCAACTAGAAAAAGTCGAGCTATATTTTCATGAGGTCCCAAAACAACTCGAACTTCTAGAGGATATTCATCTTCTCTTAATCTTCGTTGTTCTGTTTACACAAGGCAATGATTATATTTAACATTGTAATTTATTGAAAGTGTTATAAATTTATCATAAAATTTTTAAAGTAAAATTTATAATAAGTTTTAATGTATTCAAAAGATATGTTGTTATAAAATTTATAAGTTTTGTAATAGAAAATGCTTTACTTTAATGAAAAATTAACAGAATTATTAAATTATTGATAGTCATATCTATAACAGTAAACAAAAATATTAATTGATGTGATTTATTTCATTTTTCAAAATAACCAAATTTAAGCTTTTAGCAAGAAAAAATTAATTATTAAAACTACACATATTCTAATAATTTTCACTTCTCAGATAATGCATATGTTATAATAATTTATTTCTTTGATTAAATAATATAAAATATTTTTAAAACTCTTGCACCAAACTATAAGCTAATGCAATAATTTGTAAAATATTACATAAATAGGAATTAATCGAAATAAAAAATAAATAAATGTATTAATTAATTGATGAAAACTTGTCTTACCTCCATTATCGCGAACTACAAAAAGAGCGAAGTTGTCAGGTTTAGCATCGACCTTATATTTGTCAAGCATGAGATTAATCACCTCTTGAGTGCTAACGAGACTTGTCACCCACACGGACATCTGGGAACCGTGCGGCGGCGTAAAGAAGCTGGTTTCCCGATTATAAAAATGGCCATTAATGGAGCATCTTCTTCTGAGACGATTGCGCGATTGACGTCTTGCTCCTGGTCGACGTCTGATTGCTGTTGAGCCTTGTTTGCGACGTAAAACAACGCCATCCAACTACAATTTAATGTTTAATGAATTCCTTTTTATATATTCAATAAAGCATTGATAAAAGGTATTTACTACAAATTAAAAGTATTTTTATAATATAAATAATAGTTATGTAAAAATGAATTCAAAAATAAATTATCAAAAACATATATATATATATTTTTTGACATTTTTTCGACAAAATAAAAAATATGGTAGTGTAAAAAAAATTTACTATTTAGCCAAAATTATTTACCTCTAATCCGCTGTCTGTTGACATTGTCATATTATCATCATCACGAAAATGCAAGGAACTTACAGAATCTGTATCACTGTCAGTTCGATGCCTCTGTAAGCAATCTGGTCCTGACATTGAACGATTCAACCCTTTCTCCACCCAACTATCTTCATCGCTTATTGACTGAGTACTAGCTGCATTTTTATCTAAACTATCAAAATATTCAACTCTACGTAAAGCACCATTTTTGTTTGGAGTTCCATGATAATTTGGAGTATCCGTATTAGAAGAGCTGCTTATGCTATGGGTAGGTGTACTATTGACGCTATTATTTTTGATTTTACTATTACTTGTATCAGTACTTGGACTATTTGGTTCTGAAGTATCTGCACTTGAACGTGTTAATGACCCTGTTGGAGTTTCATTATTGGAATGTGATATTTCTGATGGAAGACTTTTCGGCAGAGTTTGATAAAGTTTTTCATCCAGTTCATCCCATTCCAGTTTTTTAACATCCAACTTCATTGGCAGTGTAAGACTTTTGATATGATCAGGTGATGCTGGTACTGAATTTGGTTCAGTTTCTAATTGACTATCACAAGGTGATGAACTCTTTGACTTTTCAACTTTACATTCTTCATCTTCCACTTTTTCAACATAACTTCTTCTACAAGAGTTCCTGTGTCGAGCTGTAACAACTGTTCTCTGGTCATCATCTTCTTTCAAATGAATAACACCACGTACACCCCAATATATTCTTAAAGCACCTTCCAGAATTAATCGGCCATTTACCTAAATTTTAAATATAATTTTAAAGAATAACGACATTATTTAATTAATCATTTAAATTGTCTGATTCAACAAATCTAAACATACTTCTCTACTTCTAATGCCACCACTTTTGCCTTCATAATACTGGTTAAAAACCTTCAATTTTGATTCTAAATGCGATCTATAAAAAATAAGTTAATTATTAAATAGTTTTTAAAAATATTAATTTTAATATTTTATGTTATTTAATAATAATAGATAAATTAGCTCATCTCCTTTTTAAATATTATTATTAACTAAAAATATTTCAAATGTAAAAATTTTTAAATTATATCTGGACTTTAAAATGAATGTAATTTAACTCGCCTTGGTAGAGAAGAACGTGACTCTTTCTTGCCAAAGCTTGTGTGAGATTCAACTCTTGTACCATGGCCAAAAAGCTGAGGTCCAAAAAGTGCTCCATAACATGGCACATGACAATAGGGAACTCCTTTATGCTAAACAACAAAGGAAAATAAATTATTAACTCAAAATAAATCAAGCTACCTCATCTTTAAAGTCTGTAGTATAAAGAGCTAACCTCTGCATGTTGTCCAGGATTTAAACGTTTTCCACATTCTTCACATCGTAGACACTCTGGATGCCAATCGTATCCTAATGATTGTTTCCGCTCCGCTATTCAAGTAATGAACAAAATTTCACTGAATATTATCAAAAAATAGTACAGAATTGTCAAACGGTTTAATTTATTAGAAAACATTTAATCTTCTATTGAAATGAATGTAGCGAAACAGTAGGTACACTTTTAAAATGAAATACTCAGATCAATTTTTTACTTTCAAAGTATAAAAATAAATGTAAACAAAAGTTTCAGCAACTAACACTGAACTTAATAAAAATAAGAAATCCGAGTATATTTACACACACACCAAAATAAACGGGCTTCCCGCATTTGTGACACTTCCACATGACAAAGCTTCGTTAGAGCTGAGATTTTCCCTCGTTCTCAGTGCAGCCGCAACAATAGGTCATTGTGCTCGGGAAGTTTGGGCAGTGGCATGTTCCTAAAACTGACACGCAGACGAAGAAAACGCCGAATTTTCGTAGCACGCTTCTCTCCCCCTGCGCACACGCAAACACTTCTCCTTTTTTTTCTGAGGGAGTTCGAAGTGCGAAGGAAAAACACACAGCGCGCAGCCTCTCCGCTGACAATAATCAGTCACGTGATCGCCCACTACTCCAGTATTAGCGCGACCTTGTACATGAGGTGGCGCCACGCACATCTTCGTTTTATTTTCTTTTTGCATTGGCATTTGACACTGGCATTCATATATACATTTGTATATTTGTGTTATGGCAATAAACATTTTTGTCTAATTGACAGTTTTATTAAAATTTGTGGTATGTTTTTTACGGATTATCAAAAAGTGAATTTTATATGATGATGTTTACTTAAGTCATCATATGCAAGTATCAAATAACTTTTAATGCAAATAAATTATACATAAATAACGAAAAAGGATTTTATTGAAAGGAACTACTGCATACAAAGTTTTCATTTTATCACAAAATTTTTATTTTTTTTAAAAAAGAAAACTACTCAAAGCGTCTTTTTATTCAAAAACATCATTATCACAGTTAACTTACAACTAATGTAATCATGATAACAAAATCAAAATTGTATTCAATATATTGCATAATAAAGAAAAATAAAATATTAGCATTAAATTACATTTTACCACTCCATCTTCACTGTTGATATTAAAATGTGAATTCCTAAATATAAAAAATTTAAGAACTAGATATAAAACCACTAGTCAAAAGCTTAAGCTTTTGTTCAATTATTTTGTTCGTTAAACGCGAAGAAATTATATTTTTCAGTATAAATCAATAACGGTCTGTAAAATTATTAAAAATTGCATGTGCAATAATATTTTTAATTGTAAGTAAATCTGCATCATCGAAACTCCTCAATCATGTGTAAAAATTATTAGTAACAAAATATTACAAGATGCAAAATAATCATAAAAGGTTTCAGCTAATTTAAAAAATGTACAGCGATTTCAAGAGTAAAAATTGACATACAAAAATTTTTTATACACTTGAGAAACATTTTTCTTAGGATGAAGATTGCGCATCTTTCGATACAGCCTGCTCTGCCTCAGATGCTACGTCACGGTTATCAGATGTCGTTTTAACTGTCGTAGATGTGGTATCAGGAAGTTTACCCTTTTTCTTGCATAATTCCGTAGCCTTCAAACATAAAATTTTATGCATATTTATTATCGTTAAAAATGATTGTTTACATTTTAATTATTAATTTTTTAAATATATCGAAAACGATATTTAGGAGAATGTTTAGAAAATAAAAATTAAATAATACAAATTTTTTGTAACATTAAATATTAAATAAATCAAAATTTGTACCTTGCATTCCTCAGCAGTTTTGTCATCTACACACCAATAAGAAATTCCCCAAGTGCACGGTTTTGTTCCAAGATTTTTGTCGTCTGTTTGTCGCCTAACTCTTCGGTTTTTAGTTACCATTACTGCAAAATCATTGCTAGAGCAAAGAGCAAGTTTGCTACAAATTTTTCTCGTATCACCGTGTGCTTTAATAATATTGATAATACTTTGCTCATAAATTTCCATCATCATTGTACACTAAAATCAAATATATAATATAAATTTTTTATTCCATTTAAAAATGAAACAATTATAAACTTATGTATTAACTTTTCCTTGCTCCTTCGCAGGCAAATACTTGCAAACTTTTGTCACAACTTCTTCAATATGTTCATCCGTATTTGGATCATCTAAAAACTTCTCAATGTTTGTTACAACTGCCTGACACAAAGCGCACTCTGCAACAGATTCTAAAAGTACAATGATTGTTAATCTATTCTATAATTATTAACCCATTTTTCTACCATGCAGCTTCTACAGAGCATCCCACACAAAATAATATTTTCAAATGATCCTGAAATATCTATAGGAGAGAAAGATTGTTAGAACCGTTTGAAATGAATAACACCATTTTAAAAAAAATACTTTATTAAATAAAAGCCTTAAAATAATATTAAAAGCATTATCATTCCAAGTTCTATAAAATATCACATTCCTTTTCAATTTATACCATTACTACAGAAGGTGAGTTCATGCGGGCCATTAGTTTCAGTTCATTATTATCAGGTTCAGAAATACCTCTTATTTGTGTGGTATCAGGGGTACACAAACCGACAAGTGTACAAATTTCTTTTGGACTAACTTCTTGTGTCAAAAGTTCAATCACAATTTCAGCATACTCATTCACGAAATTATTACATTTTTGTGACATGTGCCCAGGGAGGTGATTGCAGATACCATGAATAATATGTTCAATTTCGTCTTTTGATTTCCGAGTACCCATGGCTTGTTCAACATATCGCATTATAAATTGGCAGACCTCGCATTCAGCATCCTCTTCCACTTTCTCAGTATTTACTGTATACAAAGGATAATCTGGAATTTCATTTGTCACTGAAATAAAGATACCGCAGTTATATAAAGATACCAAAGCAAAATAAAAGTAAGGCTTTCACCATGTTAAGAAAACGAAAAAGAAAACTGAATGCAGAAGAAAAATCCCAAATCAATCTGATGCAAAATCTTAGAATTAATAAGAATTTGTTAATAAAAGATCATTTCTTAAGATTCTTTTAAAGTTTTCAATTTACAATAAGAGTTGTGTTAATAATCATCATATATTAGATAAGTATTAAAATTAAAGTTCTTAACATAAAATCATTTTTATCGAATATATGAATTTATCTTACTTATTTCGCCATCCTTGTCTAAGGGAAACAAACTAATTGATGGTTCAACGTTCTTGTTTGGATCACACAGTTGCAAATAAACACAAACTTCTTGAGGTGTTAAATCAGCAAGGATCATTTCAATGATCTGCTTGCTATAATTTTGAACAAAATTATCACATTGGCTGGTTAAACTCTGCGGAAGGTGAGTACACAATTTTTCTAATGCAGCCTTAATAGCTTCCTGTTAATAATTAAATACAATGTAAGTCATGATTAAACCAAAATTATATATTATTTTAAATAATGTTATGTTTTTTATACCTCAGTTTTATTATTTTTAATATTATTGTATAATTGTGTAACTCCTAAAAGACAGAGAGGACAGTTAGGTTTGTCTTCAAGTTTAGTTTCAATAACGTGCTCTTTCGGTATTTGTTTCCAAGATTCCAGCAACTGAGCTGATGGGCAAATATGAATCATCGGGCATACCTGTTATAATGCAATGAATCTATATTTAGTTAATGATTAACAAAATGAATATAATAGTCACTAATTTTTTTAACCTGTGTTGGATCGATTCCTTGAGCAATGATTGCTACTAGTGCATCACCATAAGTATCAACAAATTGACTGCAATCATTTTGAACCGATTTAGGTAACTTGTTGCAAACTTTATCTATGACTCTTTTAACTTCATCCTAAAAACAATAAAAAAAAAAACAAAAAAAAACATTTGATTGAACATAAAAATATTTATTTATTTAATTTATTTATGAATCTTACAGGTTTCATAATGTAAAAAATGTATTAATACCTCTGCTTTTGGATTAGTTATAGCTTCCTGAATGATGTGCAATACATATTCACATAAAGCACATGCTTGTCTACCTTCAACGTCATTTCTGGGAACTGCGATGATCTTATCACCCATCAATGATTTGCGTTTATTAGCAGTACTTTGTGGCGAATCACAAAGCTTAATGTAAGCACAAACTTCTTGAGGCGACATATCGCTAAGCAGCAGTTGAATTAGTTCTTTGCTGTAGATTTTTACTAAGTCAACACACTGAGTATTCAAGCTTTTTGGTAATTCATTGCATAACTTATCCAAAGCACGCTCTATACTAGCCTAATAATGAAATAGAAAGTTCAGAAAATTCATTATGTTAATTTATTATAAAATAAAAATATCAACATAATTTTTGTAAACTTACCTCAGTTTTATCATCTTTAACAATATCATATAATTTTGTTACAGCAAATAAACATAAAGGACAATTAGGTTTATCCTTTATTGATGATTCTTTAACAAACTCAGAAGGAATACGTTTCCAAGCTTCAATTTGCTGATTTGTAGGACACACAGCAACTAAAGAACAAATCTGAAATTATGAGATAAAAAAATTAAATAACAATAAAAATAATCTTTTTTAAAAATATTTATTTTAACAAAGTAGTAAAAAAGTTACCTCAGATAAATCTTTTCCTTGAAGAATTAGTTCAGCTAGCGCAGATTCGTACTTTGTCAAGAAATTCTCTTCACCTTTCTCAATTTCAATATGAGTTATTCCAGTGCTTTTGATTTCGCTTAGCACAAGCTTTACTTCATGCTATGCATAATTAAAAAAAAATATTAAAAAATAATATCATAAACAATATATACAAAAGTATGTTGTTAAAACTTACTCTATTCTTTAAATCTCTGACATTTTCCTTAATATAGTGCATTATAAACTCACAGGTAGAGCAATATTTATCATCAGCCAAAGGAAAACTGGCTGGCATAGTCATTCTTTCAAGTGGTAATTGCATTTCACTTGTTTCTAAGGCTTTAGGCTCAGAATTCTTTTCTTTGAAAATTCTTACAGCAATCTTAGCATGTTCTTCAGGAATCAGGGGCCAAATTGGTTCAGACTGTTTATTAAATATAAACGTTGATAAAATAATTTTGAAATTATTTATATTTTAAATTAAATAAACTTTTTTTACCTTCTTTCCAGGAGATGGGCACAATCCACCCATTTGACAAATGGCATTACCATTTAAATTTTTAGTGAGATAAGTATAAATTTCAGGATAATATTCATCTACAATAGCTTTGCATTCTCCAGCAAAACTTTTTGTTTGCTTGCAAAGTCCTTCGAGCACTTGCTGGAATTCTGTTTCAGTGGTATTTGCAACTAGTAGATCTTTCAAGTGGCTTACAAGTTGTTCACAGAGTTTGCACGGCAAATCGTCGCCAATGTCGACCATACCAACGCTTGATAGAGGACGAATTTCAACCTCTGGGGTCTAATGATTTAAAAGAGGATTTAAATTGATATTTTGTATTTGAATTTTTTAAATTTGTATTAAATTTGATTAAAATATTTTTCTAATTAAATTTATTTACCTTATCAGTTTCGTCTTCATGCACGTGGAATTTATCGCTGCATTGTCCAGAGAGATGACAAACATTTTGGGCATTGAAGTTATTTTGAAGATGAGAATAAATAGTTTCAAAATGAGTTAAAATAATGGAGGCGCAAGCATCAGAAAATGAACTGAATTGACCACACATGTTGAGAAGTTGTTCAAGAACTTTATCACGAGATGTTTGCCCAAATTTGTGCTCCATGTGATGGGCAATTGTGAAGCACTTTGTACAATTATCTGGACTGTATTCATCGTGAGACAAAGAAACTGGTGTTTCTGATTCCTAAGAGAATGATATAAAGATGAATATGTTTCTTCTTGAAATATTTTCTTTATATTTTAAATTATTTTTATTTAAAAAACATGCCAAACAAAGAATTTCTTTTGGTAATAACAAAGCAAACAAAAGTGAGTCATACTTTACAGTTGACAAATTTGTGATAAGATAAATACTAAAAAAAATTGTTTTTATTTCATACATATTTTTCAGATAATAAGAGAAGTACTAACTGCTAGAAGAAATATTAACAGCTCATATAGCTAAGCAATAACAGATTTTAAATATAATTCTTTTAATTAAATCAATTTACCAATTAAAATTTAATTTTTATATAAAAGTTTTTATATATACCTTAGTTTGTGATTGTTTTTCATACTCTTCCAAAAGTTTATCAATGTGTGCAGAATTGCAAAGTCCAGCTACAGAACAAACTACTGAAGGATTCATTTGTGATGCCAGAGTTTCAACTAGTTCAGGAATGAATTCATCCACTAATCTATCACATTCTTTAACGATTGGTTTAACATAAATTAAGGCACAACTTCCTTCAAATACAGCTTTTAAATCTTCTTGAGTTTGGTTACTCTCCAATTGATCACGTGCCTGCTGAACCATGTCTTTGCAAATTTGACAAACACTGTCGTGGTCTTCGGGTACTTCCATTTTTTCCCATACTTTGGGAATACAATGTTTCATAGCATTGCATCCTGCAGCAGTGCTGAATAAAATAATTAAAGTTTTAGTTATAATACAACTTTTAATGAAAAGTTATCAATTTTTCTAAATATAAAAAGATGTAATTTATCTAAAATTTTCTTACGTGATGTTTTGACACCAATACGAAGGGCCCCAAGTACATGCTTTTGCTCCTAGCAAATGTGGAGTATCTTGTCCTTCAATGTTAATGACTACTCTGGCTGTTGTTACTAATTAAACAAAAATATATATATAGCTTTTGACATAAATCGTTAAATTTCACATTATTGGAATGAATCGCAATTTATAAAAAAGTACATAAAAGTATTAATCTTTACTTAGTTCTTATAAAATGAGCAAAGTGCATATGAAAAAGTATGCATTATTCATTTACTTCATTATTTTATCTTAAGTATTATTTATAACTTTCTGAATAAAGCTTTTAATTACATCAGTATGTTCTCACGTCTTATTATAATAATATTGTTGTATGTACATTCATATCACAGAAAGTTAAAATTGAGTACAGTAAAAAAAACTAAACATAAGTTTTTTAACCTAAAGAAGTTTTAAAAAATTTCATGTTAATCTACAATATACTCATTCTAAATATTTGTTTTGAATACTTCAATTTCTTTATGATAAATAAAACTAAAAAAATCAAAAATAAATCAAAAACCTATTGATCCTCATGATACTTTCGACATACAAATCTAATGTTGACAAAACAGTCGATTGAACTGAAATTAGTAGCATGACTTAGCAACATTGCTTAAATATAGTCACTGCCCACCTATGACACAATCTTGCCTTTTACATACATCACAGCTAAATGAGATTAATGTGAAAATTCATTGAGGAATGAAGCAATCGCAAGATCTGCTTATCGTAAAAATGCTTTGGTTGTGTCAAAATAACACCCCACAATCTTGTTTGATAAAGATGGTGTCGTGTTTACAACTACCAGGAAAGAGAATACTATTTGATTATTAAAAGTGAACCGGAGCCAGTGACTAATCAGCAATTGTTGCTATAAATCGACTCCCAGCGCGCTTCATGACTAATTGTTAATTTTAAAACAAGTGACATACAGAGCCATTGCTCTAGCATTCAATGAAAGAAAGGAAAAGGAGAAAACAGCTGTAACGGTGCGGTCTATCTTTTTCACGCCGAGACGCAGGCGAATCATAAAGAACTCGACTGTGGCGCGACTTTATAAATATATCTGTGCAAAATACGCTGTTCGATCGAGCGTAAACACTAGCGACTATTTCGTCAGTCAACGGCAATTTTCAGAATATAGAATCTCGATAATTCGCAACCAAATACTACTTATTTTCCAGTTCTCCAACCTAAAACGCTATTTTACCCAACAACTAGCAAAGAAACTACGTAAACATATTTCATCCTTGAACGCGTAATATTTTAATTTAACGACCGTACATATCCATTAGTTAACCGAACACCACAGCATATTCAAACGAAAACGCGAGCCGAGAATCTCTTATCAAACCCCAGAGCCTGTTTCGCACAAAACTTGCGCAGCAGCTATATAACCTTTGACTGTTATTGTTATTGTTATATTTTGAAGCGCGCTGATAAAATGTACGAACTTTGAAAAGCTCCAAATCGTCATCGAATATACACATATACAAGCTGATTACATGCGCGGCGAGCGCCGAGAGGGTTTCCTCTTCCGCTTGTCGGATGGTCGGATCTCTCTCGGCGACGGCTGTACCAGAGTGGCAGACGGTCAGCAACACAAAAACGGAAAAAACAAAGAGGGAGAGAAACGATGCATGTATATGCGGGCGCACGCAGAGAGCCGTGAGCGTGACTCGTTGCAATTGAGTAACGAAAAAAATGAGCGCGTTTTCTGGGAAGCCATTCTTCGGACGTTATAAAAACCGAGAGGACAGAAAAAAACATAATGCCTTTTGACAGAGCAAAGAAGCGTAACGAGAGTCGCGCGGAGAGAATTAGCTGCTGGTGCACGGCAAAACAAAGAGTCTTATCTGTCTGCGTGTGTGTTGTCTTAAGAAATTCACGGCATATCAACGAACGAATGTATGTATAGGTATAGCTACGAGATTATATATAGGTATCAGCAACTCACCAGCCAGGATCGCGCAGAGCGCGATAAACGTCTCCTTCATCTTCTCCTCGAGAGAGCGAACTTTCGCTCGGCTCAAAGTCCTTTATCCAGTTGTCCTGCCTCGTCTATTACGGATTTCCGCGAGGTTAAGACAGGGAATTACACAATGATTACGCGCTGAAACGGAAAAACTCTCCTCTCTGCCTCTCTCTCTTCGCGCAAGCAAACAAACCGCAACACAGTCGTAGACGTGACTGCCTTCTCCGACGTACTCTTCTTTCGTTTTAATGCGTCGTCGCTACAGGTCAGCACACAGTGGTTGGGATCGCTCTCCGAGAGCCTATAACTATACTGTTGATCGCTCGCTTAGCCAGCCTGTTGGTGTTATTATAAAATGCTCTGCGTAGCTGTGTGCGTGTGTGGCTCGACGCTGTCCGTTGGAACCTGAGCTTCGATTCGCGGAACGAGCTGAGCGCGGTCATGTGGTTCGGAGAGAGAGAGAAGGTCGAGCTGCGCGGACTGATAAGAGAGAGGGTTGGTTGTTTCCGTTGGTCGCGCAAGCTGGGGCTTTGATTATACCGAAATTCAAGCGGATGGGTGATGATTTGCGCCTTTTGAGAGTAGGTTTGTAGCTGCGAAGATGTAGTTGGGGACCGGGGAGGCTTGCTTTGTTCGAGGGAGATGCGGGTGTGTGGAGATGATTGGATGACTTATTGGGCTTTTGGGAATGGGTTGTTTAATTAAATTATATTTGATTGTGTTTTTAGGGAAGACTGTGGGGTTTGGTACAAAGGAAACCGAAAAATGTTGGAATTTATGTATGAAATATTATTTAAGTTAGAGGTTCACGTAAGAAAATTTTAATGATTGGAATAAAAGGTTATCTTTTGAAAAGATTTGTATTTTTAATGCTTTTAAATTTAGCAATTATGAGTTATAATTAAACCCGATAAATATTTATCGAAACAATTATTGCGTTGATACGTTTTTCATAGAAAGATAATGAAAATTAATATAAAAACCATTTTCATAAATTAATACAAAATATTTTAAAAAGGGAAAATGAAAATTCAAACAGACGTTATTCATTTCTTTTATATTTCTTGAATTTATAATTAATAAATAAGATTTTTTGTACAAACTAAAATGTCGCTATTTAATGCATATTTGTTATAGAATATTATAGTTTTAAATACATTATATAATATTATGAAATTGTGCGACAGAAAATTGCGTGCGTAATATACAGGAAATATATATACTTCCTAAATTAAGTAATCAATCAAGATATTTATAAGTTTGACCTGTAGTCGAGAGGTTATAGACTTTTTTTTTGCTGCACGGGATTATTTTAGTACATGATCTAATAAGTTATCAAACTATACGTGATAATATTCACAGTGAGAGATATTTTAAAAAATCGGTCTTAGTCAAGTAAAAATAACTTCCAATAATATTAAAAGTATTTTTCTAATTAAGGTTGCACTCTACAAATTATGAATGTAGTAATTATCTTTACTGTAAATTATTTATAGTGTCTGTCAATGACTTTTGCTCACTCTGTGCTAAGTGAAGTTGGCGTTCAATATTTCACGAGGATCTTAAAAAAATTGCGCAGCAAAATAAATAACTTTTTGTTTAAGTTGTAACAATATTTTTTAATTTATATAAATTGGGACGGAGAAAATAATATTTATTTTTTAATTTTTTGAAGAGCAATAAAAAATAAAAAATTTTATTTCTGGTCGAAATTAAAAATTTTACCTATAATTTTTTAGTATAGCATCATGCAACAATTTAAAATTATTTTATAAAAAGTTTTATGAATTGTTTCTTTTTTGTACAAAAGAACCCTGGTAGTTGATTTTTTTTAACGTTTGTGATTATAAATTCATTTTTTCTTTTTGTAAAAATAGTTATAACTTCTTTGAATGTATTATGTATTAAATATTTCAAAACGTTCCAAAACGTTTAATAATATTTCTATAACTTTAAATTAAGTGAGTTTACTAATCTTTACTTAAACTAAATAATGTTTGTTGCGATATTTATTATTAGAATTTAATTACAAAAGAGATAGATAATACTTTGTCATGAAGTGATGTATAGATTTGAAGCTCACAAAGTTTTTGATAGTATACTAATATCATTCAATATGCCTCTGCATTTCTCTTGCTGATTCACATACATAACAAGAACAACATTAAAATTTTCTACACTTAACGGTTTTATTATTATTATTATTATTATTATTATTATTAAAATTTTATACAATAATTTTTTAACATAAATATTTCATATTGGCACAAGCATAACGGAGAAAAAATGACATACTCCGTTGAGTATCAAGCAACTTTTCAGTTTAAACCCAGATAACTATAGAATCGCGATTTTAGAAATCAATAAAAATTTTTCGAAAATGTATATAAATATAATAAACGTATAAAAATAAATTGAAATATCAGTAAATATTTTTTTTAATCACGTCGCAATGCTACAGTATTGTTGAAAATGTTTAAATAAATATTGTCAAAACGTATATTCTATGACAGTTTTAGAAATATTCCAGTAAAACTTAAAATCTTTCATTTATAATTTTACATTGTCATATCACAGATAAATTCTGGAAACGACTTTTTATACTTTAATGTTAACAAATACAATTTCAGGATTTATGGTAAATACTACCTATATGTTTTAAAATATTAGTTGAATAAATTAAATTTTCGACACGTGGATATTTTTTATTTTTTTTTAATATCTTAACTTTCCGAACAATAAAAAAACACTTTATGAAACAAAATTTTAAAAAACCATACATCGAAAAATGTGTATACTTAATAACTTTTTAAAAATGTTATCATTTGATATTAAAGAGTTACACGCTTTTATAGTTAGTTATCGTATAAAATTATTCCCTATGGATAACTGGTGGTACAAATAAGGTCAGATTTCAAGTGTTCTACTAAAAATTTCATAACTATTTGAATCAAAAAACTTATGAATTTTATTTAATTTTATTATCCGACGTATTTAAAAAAATAGTTATTATTGTGGAAACATGATATATTTTGTAATTAGGTTTAGAAAAATAAGTTTGTTAAATTAGCTGCTTATTTTACCTTTGCAAAGAAATGATAACAGGAAGTTGTAAAGCCGCTTGAAATGCGACCTGACTGAATGTGAGTAGCAATAAAAAAAGTAGACGGCGTCATAATTGCCTTATTATGAATTCAAAATTCGGAACCTAAAAAGTGCACTAAAAACAATTTTATTTATAGTTGATTATTAATTAAAGTACCAATAAACATTTAATATGCGCGTAGAACTAATTCAGGTAGTGTACTAACATACTGACGGATTGCTCAAATTAAAATTTAAAACGAAACAAATTTCGTATCGAATGTATGTTTGTATCCAAATAAATCGATTTTAAAGCGGCATTAAAAATACGTTATATAAATTATTTTCAGTTTCAAAATCATTTTTTAAATTTGTAATATAGACAATAAAAAAAATTATTCATATAAAACAAAATAGGTCTTGGCTTATCCACGTATATTACTTAAATATATGGTTCTTATTTTTTATACGGATTCGTATGTACCTATCATATAATCCTGAATCCAGATGAAATTGATGCGTAATGAGGTCGTTAGATTCTAGTGGACGTTTCAACTGCTATAGTCGGTCAGCCTTACTGCGTAATTTTCACGAAGAAGGAATGAGATAAAAATAGTCAATTCTGAAGTCTTGGATTTCGCCATTTTGGCTTAGCTTTATTCGACGGTCTTGAAGAAAAATATCTACACAACATTTTTATTTTATATTTCATGTCTTTTTTATTCAATCGTTCTAGTTTTGTAAATCACTTCTCATTCCTTTAGACTTAGTCATTTTAATGCACTAGAGGGGATAAAAGCTAAATCATAAAAGTGATAAAGATAAAAATGTTCTTTTATGACTAGTTCCAATTAAATGGAAAATTCATGAATTGCAAAAAATGTTTTATAAATACTCTGAAATATTTTAAATAAAATTTCAGCAGATATATGTCATTTTAGCACGATATAGCAACTACACTTTTCTACAAACTCTTCGAAGTTATTTATAGTTTCTTAAATTTATATTTTACTCATGCTAAAATGGCATTAAATAATTAAATAAATTAAAAAATTAAATGAATCTATCTCTAGTCAATCATAATTTTAGAAATGCTTTCGTTGTCTATCTATTTAAATACTGATATAAAAAATGAAACTTCGTAATTTTTTAATTGTAAATACCTACATGAAAAACTGTACAGAGATTATAAAGATTTGAGAGTCAAGAATAAACATTTCAAAAAGTAGTCATTTTTTTCTATTTGTAATGACAGTCGAGCACATATAAACGCATTATATATACAGAGACAAGAGCGGAACCCTGATATACAAATTTAGGCACAAATACATAAATTAACGCATAAACTTGAAAGTCAACGTTTCCTTTACATTTCCGCATAAATATTAGAATGTTTTCTGAATAAAATTTTTTTACAATATAATATTAATGTTTATTTTTATAATTTTTTATGCGCGTATTTTCATCAAAAAATGTCCTCCCATTTAAATTCTAAATTTCAAGTACCTACACATTTAACATTTGTTTCTCGTACGCATTCTTAAATATTCGCAAGGCACGATAAGCATCGCCCAAACTTCGTTAAGAAATAAAAGAAAATTTTACCTATGCAAGCTATCACCAACCAAAATGATCCAGTTACAATGAACGAAATATGGTCGATCTGAGCAAGCTAATCATCCAGCATATCACATGATGACCGCCGGCAAAATTGCGCTAAGCACCGCACTTGATACGCTTATTAGACCACTATAATAAGCGACGATGAACACGAAGACCGAAACCACCGGTAGCCACTCCACTTTCACAGCATCAGCGCTAACATTTAATAAGTAAGAATGTACACTAAAGCCAGCCATTGCCACAGCCACTCCCACGCTGGAGATGAGCAGCAGTAACTTTCTACCAGATTTGTCGATTAGATACGTAGACATGACTGTGGCGAGTATTCCCAAAGCGTTAACGCAGATACTGACCGTAGATGGATCGATGAGCGTGATCTTGCTGCGCATCAGGATGGTTTCCATGTAGAAGAGGATATTGTTCAGACCAGTTACTTGTATTAAGCTGAACACAATGATAATAAGGAGAATCGCTCGCTTGATTGGTGTGAACTTAAAATTGTCAACTTTGTCGCTGCAGTTCTTGGAGATATCTGGTGCTACAAGGTTTTTTTCGGTTTCTACATTCTGGCTGGGATTGATGCTGGACTGGTACCAAGGGATGAGGTGACTAGCACTCTGGCAGTCCGCGATTTTTGACGACCCGTTGTGGGTCTTAGGCTGCCAGATGAATAAAATGCTTACTAGTATACTAATTATCAAATAAGCGATGGCTGATATGTTCATAGGTAAGTATGAACCGCAGATGCTGCTGACCTACAAGTCAAAAGATTTTGCGTTTATATATTGCATTATAACTAGACATTGTTGAGATTCGAATTTTCGATGAATTCTAATGCATTTGAGTCTCTCGATTTATAAAATACAGGTCTCACGACGACGTTTGCATGTACATGTGTGTGTATGTTTGTACAAGTATATGATAAAATTTTGTTTTGGCCACATCACTTGAACACATACACCATATACACTCAAATTTAATTTTTGGAGTCAAACGGCAACACAAAATTGCCTCGATGTTTTTGAAAAATAATATTAGCCGAGAATTATTAATTCTTTAAAAAATATGTAAAGAAATTTGTTTCTCACGATCAAAGTTTATATCAAATCAGTTTCTAAAAAGTTAAACCATATAATACCAACCAAAATACCGACTGATCCTCCACCACTTATGGCCAGGGAGATGAGTACACCTCCTGCCTTAGGCAGAGCCAGTTCAACAACATATAAAGCAATGCAGCTGTAGGCCATACCCAGCCCTAGGCCAGCCACAGCTTTTGCCACATAAAGCCAGAAGCAGGATTTGGCCATGATGGTGAAGATCCAACTTAAGCAGATTGGCACGATGGGCAACAGCAGAGACAGTTTACTGCCGAGGTAATTGACGGAGACGACGCCGTTAACAGATCCCAAGAAATACCCGAGGTTGAGGAGCGAAGCCTCCCAGGCTGTCTTATCGAACGTGAGAGGAACAGATAAGTCAGGGACTATGAGACGCGTTAGGTGAGGTGAGGCCCAACCACAAATTATGCTTAACTTGAGAATTACCACTGTTACTGTAGGCGAAAAAAATGTTTGCTTCAGAAGGAATATTCACGATCGAGTGATTTTTATAACTTTAGTGAAGTGAGTATTCCTATATTTTTCACATTTTTGGAATAATTCATAAACATAAGTTATAATTTTTATTTTATTAAGAATGTTAAAAAAGATTCAATGACCTTGACCGATATATAGTAATTGAACAAAAATATTTACATCTACTTATTCATTCTGTTAAACTTTTTAATAATTTATAAGATAAGTACATAGATATATTTTGATGTTACCTCCAATTTCAATTAACCATAATTGAGGATAACATTTTTGGATTGTAGACGGTTTCGAATACTTAGATGTCATGACGTATATCCAAACATTTGACAATGACGAAAATTGATCACTTCTTTTTATTTATTTCAAAAACAATAAAATCTTATAAAATGTCTCTTATGTTGTCAAAAAAATTAAGCAACTTAAAAAATGAAAAATGCCGATGCGTTGAAGTTTCTCGTTGTAGTTAGTCTAAAGTGTTTAAATAAAACGTGCGAATAGTTATAAAGGCTTATCTTATCATAAACTTATTTTCAGAATATATTGTAATCAACTTAAAAAGAAACTTTTTACAAGAGAAAAAAATATCTACAAAATTTCTGTGTTTCTTAATTTGTTTCAAACTTTTTATCTTTCTTTTAAAGGATATTCTATCACTCAAAATGGCAGTTTTAGAATTGATTTTTTAAATAAATAATTAACAATAGTATATGTGTTATCAGGGTAAGCTTATTTTTTATTTTTGACTGAGCTAATATTTTAGGGCATATATCATAATTCGCGAAAAAATTTAAAAAATTTTTTTCGGTGTCAGAGATTTCTAATAAAAATTACGAGTCTGTTTCTAATTTTTGCTATATTTCTACTGCAATTTTGTTGCAAACTCGTGGTAAGAGAGACAAAGGCAAAATTTTTTATGCTTCAAATCTGAAATAATTTTTTGAATATATATACTAAAGTTAGGGTAGTAATGATTTAAACAGTATAATATCCTAGTCAGCTGTATACTGAATATCAGTAAAAGTAAATTTCAAATGCACAATATACGAGGCAAAATGTTAGTTAATCTTTTAAGGACGGGAAGGGTCGAAATTTCGACCATCAATTTTCTCAGGCACTCGACATGACAGATTCTTTGATTTTATGTACAAATATCGAGTGAAAAAAAGTCCAATTTCCAGAATAAGACGTTTAATACGTTGCTTTAGGTGAAAAACGTGGCAAATAATAACGAAAAAAAAATTTAATGAAACATAATTATTTTTAATTTATTGGGTATGTTTAATTAAAAACATATAAATGTATCGTGAAATCATTTACTTTGCCTATTATCAACGTAAATATTTTTTAATACGGGAAGTAAATATTTGACAATAATAAATTATAAATATTAATTTTTTATAAAAAAAATATGCATATACATGTTTAATTAACTTAATAAACTTACTCAACATAAACTATTAATAATAACATAGATTATTTAATTAGATTATCTTATTTTCTTATTTTAATGTTTAAAATACTGAAAAATATTCATTTTGCACTTTAATAAAAGAAAGTAAATTTATATACTATATAATAATTAATTCGATTCATTTACAAAATAACAATTATTAAACTTTTTGAAAGTCAACTCATTTTATCTTACAATGAGAGAAGAAGCTTTGGAAAAATTACAAGACTGAACAGTAAAGCTACCAGAGACTGGGAAAATCTAAAAAATTATTATATTTTATAGGAAATATTACTACAAATGTAAAAAAATTTGTGATCCGTCTTATAACATTTCCTATAAAGCATAGTAATTTTTTTAATTTTGCGTAGTATTGTAATTTTTTCGAAGATTCTTCTCTCAGTGCGCGTTTTAAATTTCATCATAAATATTCCGCCTTATGTTCAATTGATATGAGTTTTAGCTATAATTTTAATCTTTTCACAGTTACTTACTAATTCAAAAGCACTTTTATACTTAAAGATTTCTTTTCTTAATTGTTTCATTTCATCTATATTAGTCTTATGAATTTTCGTTGTCTTTTTCTTGTATCTAGCTGCCGTTATCATTTTGTCGAGTGTATAATCCAGCCATAAAATATTCGTAAATGGATTGAATTGTTGCCAATCATTACTAAAAATTTGCAAGTAATTAGATTATTTAATAGCAATCATATTACTAGAATATTATAAAATAAACTTACTTAACATTATCCCTCATCATTCTATAAATATCAAACTGATATTCTCCTTGAGCTGTAAATAATGAAGGGTCAGCCGCTAAATCGTTAAAAATTTTACAGCCTTTATACGACATTCTTGATAACGTAAAGTCAATCACTGATACCTATAATAAAAATTTAAAATATACTTCTATTACTTTTTATTCTGTTCATTTTATTTTACATTCAGTATGTTTTACATACCTTAACGCCTTTTACAGGGATTGAAATCTGTTCATTGCCTAACTTGAAAATTGAGTGAGCATCATCTGTTTTAGATATTAAAATATTACCCCAATGTAAATCTCTATGCTCAAATTCTAGAGATTGTTCAGCTACAGCTAATGTGAATGCCGTCTAAAAGATTTTTGTAAAATAGTTAAAAATTAATTTCATTATTTTTTAATCAAATGTAAATACCTGAATGAATATAGAGTAAGATTCAGACGCATTTTGAAAGACGTAAGCTTCAAGATCTTGTCCACCGTGAGCAAGTTCAAGAATAATGTACAGTTGTTGATCATCAAACATAGAAGGACAGTCATTTTCCGATTTTTTTTCTTCATCATAAACATTCCAGAGGTCAATTAATTTATCAGGATATTTTCCAATAACACACATGATTCTATTAACTCCAACAAAGCCGCTCGTATTAAATTCATCTCCAAATCGAAGCTTATGTAGTTCTCTAAAAGATAATATTATCAAAATTTCGTTGCATTTACGTTATTGCTTTTAATTCATTCAAATTTACGTACTCAGCAATAATAATTTCTGAAAGGATTTCATGAAATTTCTTTTGTGGTTCGCAGTTAACTAACTCATCTCCTTCAATTGGTATAATTTTAATAACCGATTTTTCAGTACTACTTTCATACAAAAATACCTCGCCATAAACTCCTTCACCAATCTTTCGACAGTGTTCAATATATCTAAAAAAAGCATAAAAAGTTGAAATATAGACACACTTATTCCAATATGCGAGATAGAAAAAATGACTACTTACGAATCGGGAAAACAATCACCAAATGGTAAATAAGTAGTTTGCTTACATCTTTTTAAGATAATGTCTTTTGCTGATTTGATAAGGTCATCTTCAGTCTCAACTAAAGTGTCTCTTTGACTTCCTGCAATAAAATTTCATTAATGAAAATTTCTATTTTTTAAACTAGTTTAATAAAAATATTTACGTAGTGAAGTTTTTCTTGCGATGGATGTTTTCCTCGTTCTGTCAGCAATGAAAGTACTTGTTCGTGAATTCACGAAATCGTCAGTGAGAGTTGATCTCGTACCACTTGGTATAATGCGTATCGAGAAACGTCGTGAAAAACGAGACGGACTAGTCATAACTGTAGAAATTCTATTTGATTCCCTTTGAATACTGCTTGGGATAGCAAAGGAATGTTCTCTTTCTTCCTCATTTGTTTTAATGTTACTTTGAGCAGCTCCTAGAATTTAACATAAATTTTAATAATCAATATAAATAAATAAATAAATAAATGTGGAAAATAAATAAATAAATAAATAAATATAATTTGATATTTTACTGCAGATTAATTCATTTGTGTAAGTACCTTCTGGTTGCATATTCAAAATTGTTTGAACACTATGCCTCCAGTTTTGACCTCTTCCGACTGCAAATTCATCCAAATTCTGTCCATTATGAAAATGATTTATGATAGATAAAGATCTTGCCCAAGATTTTCCTGGTTTTAGAAAAATGGGTTGACTTTTACGATTATCTATAGATGTATTAACAGTTTCATGGTCATCTACTACAGAATTTCCTCTTAAATCATTATTAAGATTCTGATATTGTTTATTAAAATCTGATGTTTCATTTTTTTCATCCTCTTCTTCGATATAGTTGAGAGATTTTTCTATTTGATCCTCTGTAATGGCAGTTAATGGTCGGTCCCACTTCTTATAAGTATTTTTTCTCATTGTAATTTTTACAGGATCATTTAATTTAGAAAGAAGTACACAAAGATCTTCACCATTTAAACTTTTATTGGTATCTTCATTCGTTTCTGAATTTTTAGTTGTAATTTTTTGTGGAGAATTAATATTTTCATAGTGAATAGAATTACTTTCTTGATTATTGAAATCATCAGTACTTTTAATATCAGTGACTTTTTCATTATTTTCGATTGAACTTTCTTTTTCATTGTAAGATTTACTAGCATTTCTTGATTTTCTTAACGTACTTTTTCTTGTTTTTTGTTTTAACTTCTTTTTTGATAAACTAAGTGATTTATTTTGTATATTTGAATTATCTAGTTTTGAAAGAACAACACGTAGATCTTTACTTATTAGCATTGGATCAATCTCATTTTTCTTCAAAGTAGAAATGATGTCATTTTCGGATTTTTCCATGCTGTTATTTTCTTTTTGGAAGATACTGTTTTCAATATCAGCTTTATCAATTTTTATATTTTTTTCTTTATTTCTTATTTTATTAAATTTATTTTTAGCAGTTTTCGATTTTGTTTTTGTATTTTTCTTATAACCCTTTTTCAAAATTTTTTTTGATATAATAGGCGAGTTTGTTTCTGTAATTTGATCATTAATTTTCTTGTTGACGTTACTCTGGTCATTGTTTTGTGATTCTTGAATTAAATTTGTATGATTTTCTTTATTTGAAATATTTCTTGTCATAACAAAAGATTGATTATCTAGATTTTGAACATCTATTTTTGAAATTAGTACAACTGGTTCTTGACCATATAATTTTTTATCGAGTTTATTTGTTTTATCATCTATTTCTACTCTATCAGTACTTTTAAGAGAACCATTCGCTTTATTATTATTACTTTGTTCAAAATTTTCTTGATTAATTTGTTCATCTCCTGAAGCAATAATATTTTCCTCCACTGTCAAAGATTTTTCTTTATCAAATATGTCTACTCTATCATTATCTTTAAAAGAATCATTTTCTTCATTATTACTTTTTTCAAAGTTTATTTTATTAGTTTGTTCATCTCCTGTATGAGCAAAGTTTTTCTCAACCATAATAGAGATGTTTTCTATACTTTTTTCATCTAAGTTTGTAATGTCAACTTCTTTTTGACCATTTTCAATAGATTGTTTTTCTACATTTCTAAGTGTAACATATTTACTTTCTGCAATAATTTGTATACTATCATCATGATCACTTATCAATGTGTTGTCTAAATTCTTCAAGTCACTGATACAAGTCTTATCTTTTATACTGCCTTTACTTGATGAGCTAAGTAATGTTCTTTCTTCTTCTTTTGAGTCATTAGCATCCGAAAAGTTGTTACCTGACATTTCTTTCAAATTATGGTCCTTATTTAAATTAGTTGAATTATTTTGTTCAATATTTTCATTTTCTATGAAATAGTCAAATGATGAGTCATAGTCATTACTCCAATCATGCGGGGAAAAAGAAGAATCACTGTTTGATACATCCAAGTTTTCATTTTCATGATTGATCGTTTCTACATTAATAGATAAATTTTTTGTAAAATCCTTTTTATTTTCATTTTCTTTAACTGATGAAATTAGATGATTATTAGAAGTTTGATTTTTATCATCAAATGTGTCATCGAAAAGAAGAGGAGATTCGACAGATCTTATATTTTGAGTTCCTTTACTCGAAATTGGTGTTATATTTAAAGATTGTTTATTAGCATCTTCGGCTGAAATAAATTCTGCAATACTGTGATCTGCAATGTCTTCATTAATTGCAGGAGTCTTTTCAGCTGCATTATCTAAAGTTGCTTCTGCATTTCTCCCAAATTCATTTTTGTTAGAATTATTGCATCGAACTAAGCTTTTTACAGCTCTGGTATGTGGTTTAACAAATTCTGATATGGTTTCAGATAAAATTGATGTTTCATTATTAAGCATTAATTCCTGATCCCCAAAAGTACTTACTTTTGTTTGTAGTGGTTTTCTTCTTGTTATTGAAAACCTTGAATATTGTTCATTATTTTTTATATTTTCTTTATCCAATTTTATAGGTGATATATTTTGCATATCAACAATCATTCTTAACTTATGGTCTCTAGGAGTACTTGTTGGAATACCTGCATTTAATTTTTGTAAAGAAACATTACATTCCCTCAGTTTTACTCTTGTTTTATTCTTGGGGGAAATCTTTTTCTTTTTATTCGGAACTCTTTTACTTTTTTTAACTTCTTTATCGCTACCTGCAGCTTGTTCATCATCTTCAAGAGCTAAATGGAAATCTTCATCACTGCTTTCTGAGCTGTCTTTTTTCCTTTTCAACCCATTCTTTTTATTTTTTTCAGTTTTGATTTCATTTTCTTTCAGATTGCTTAAATCTTCATTAAATAGATTGGATTTTAATTTTTCTTGATTTAAAGTTTCAAACTTTTTTTTCTCAGATTTTGTTTTTACTCTTTTGGGAGGGGGTGATGGAACTTTGAAATGATCTTCATCGTCACCATTGTCATCAGTAGAACTTAATGAATTGCCTAAAGATGGAAACCTTTTGAAAAAATAAAAAAAAATAAAATAACATAATTAAAATTTATTATAACTTTGAAACCAATCACAAAGCAATACAAAAACTTACTTTACTCCTTTGGCTAACCTATCAAAAGTCGCATCAAAATCTTCAACTACCAGAGTTTTATCATTTAAACGCGATTCTCTGACATTTGAAAAGTCAGTGGGATGACTCGGGACCCACGCTGACGAGGGTACGAATACAGTTAAAGGCTTCCGCCTGCTGTACGTTTTTATCACTGGTATCTTGTCGTCCATCATATTTACATTGCTTACATACGACACGCACTTAATTATTCGCTACTATTTCACGCTCGTACTCGTTCTTCATTTAGTTTGTTTGAAATATTTACAAAATATCGCGTTTTCTTATTCAGCAATGGAGCGCTCAGCGGCTTATGCTATTCAGCTGTTCAACGGCTTCGGATTTCGGAGTCCAACAAGAAGTCCCGCCTTTTCCGTATTCGCTGCGTTTCAAAATGTGGGATTTAGGAACGCGTGGAATAAGCGGTTAAATTTGAATTCATGGAATTATTGAGATGTGGTAACTGAATTTTTAGTAAACAAGATAAATGTTTGATAAGTTTAGCAATAAGTTTCGACAAAATATTCTATTAGTTTTTCTTTTTAATAATTTTTTATTGGACTGTTAATAAAATTTTATCATTTTTCTTAATACCATATTTTTCCGATGTAACTTATTTGGAATAAATCCAAGGAATCGCTAAAAACGGTTTAAAACCTGTGAGTTAATAATAATATTTAATTACAATTAATAATGATAATTAGAAATGATTTTAATAATAATTTTATCATCAACTTACTTTATATTTAAAATTATTTAACAATTTCTTATTTAATAAAAGTAAGTTGTGACTCAATTGAAGGTAGTTCTCTAATTTTTTAAAGCTAAATTCCAGTATACTCTTTCGAATCTGAAAAGTTTTTCTTATGTAGATCAAGTTTATTTTAAAGAAAATTATTGAAATTATCTATTTTTATATGCCAGACATATCTATTTTTATATGCCAGTTAATAAGATTTATATCACCTATGATATAACGTAATAAAGTTTACGATGTTAAAAGTGGGTTTTCAAGAAAAAAAAAAAAAAGCTTTTGAAAGATGAAATTTCCTTTCTTCTTTTAAGAACCAAAAATTATATTTTAAGCTGACCTTTTCAAAAACATATTAATTTTCAAAAGTGAAAAATCTCTGTGTTTCTAATCTATGCAATAATTCATTCTTATCACAAAAAATAATTTGTAACATTTACATAATAGAACTTTTTGTATCTAATATGCAAAACCGTTTGTCGAAAATTCGATTTTGACGAGTCACAGATAATAGAGACAATAAAGTTCCAAACAATCGAGCAAGTGCATTTTAATGTTTAATTGATGCAATCGGCAAAATGGACAACATAATGGTATATCTTTATAGTTTCCGGAAAAACAACCCAATAAAGCATTGTTGTGTAATTTCTTGCACAAAGAAAAAATATTTCCTATCGTTATTACTGTGATAAAAATTGTATAACTTTAATTACTCGAAAGCTCGATAAATTAACTCTAATATTGATATCTAGTTCCAGGCACAATTTTAAAATAAAATTTTATACGTTATACGTATACGCTTATAATATTGGGTGACAGAGTATCTTAATATAGAACATGTTAATGGATATAATTTTATTTTAGATTTTAAATAGGATCCCAAATTGTTATTTCCTCACTATATTATTTATCTATTTGCTCCATAAATATAGAAAATTATAAGTCAGTTTAGTCCCTATTTAGTTCTTTACTGCGTATCAATATACTAACTAAAAGAGCATATTTGAACCTTTTATATTTGAAAATATTCAAAGTAATAAAGTAATCTACCTGAAACCTTTTAATAGCTTCAAAATATATTAGTTTTAATTTATTAATAAGATAATTATTTTATTTTGTGCAGTATTAATATTTGAATAAAAAAGGTGATGCTAATTTTAAATTACAATATTTATATTACAAAATATTAACAAACTGAACTCAACTATATGCTGTATGAGGTATAGGTACATACAGGTCTCTGTTCTTTCACTGATCTAAAAATCTATTTTTTTTTTATAAGAATATCTTGAATGAAGTATTTATGCGTACATAAATGTACATACATATATACATACGTATATTCTTATATAATTTTAAATGTTTAATCACATTCTTTTTTTATACTGTATATTAATTTTAAAAGGCGTAAAATAACCTTTAAAACAAAAAATATAGAAAATTTCGCTTTGGGAAGGATTAGCATTAGGTATAAATGTTGAAAATAAATAAAATAACTGTAAAACCACATATATATTTAAATGCACTGAATCCGAATACAAAATTAAAATTACTCCGTCGCAATAAAAAAAGTAAAAAAAAATTATAAAATTATATTAGTTTTAAAAACGTGATAAAACAAAAAACAAATCTCTTTAAAAAATCACTCTACTAAACAGTTATAGCAATAGTTTTAATTTTTTAAAAATGTGGCGACATCAAGTTGATGTTCTCCATTCAAACATCAACTTAAAATTGAAAAAAGATACTTCCAGGAAACTAAATTAATTCCGAAAAATGGGGTATCCCATATTTTCAATAACAAGGAGAACAATATTTTTTACTTTTCTTTATATAGTTACTATTTTCAACTCGGTGAATATCGCACTAAAATTTATAACTTATAGTGATAACACTCTTATATGTCATATGTTTAGATTTTAGATGCATCGCAAATAGCAAGCATAACCAAATAAGTCCAACAGTGACGCACAATTATATAGTTATTCGCAATCTATGTGTTTTTATTAAAAATTAAAATAATTTTCTAGTACCGGTAATTATATAGGTAAGGTGTAAGAATAAATATGTGTTTAGGTGCAGCTAAAAAATAACTATATCCAACCTTTGTGTCAGTCTTATTTGTTTATACGTTAGTAAGCCATATAATATATGTACAATTTAATTTCAAGTTCAATCATAGGGAAACATAAACTAAATGGAACAATTAAATTAATCTAATAATAAGCCCTTGCAACATTGGTGGCTCGTACATTAAAATACATAAACCCATTTATGATGTCTGTATGAGTTGGTCCTGTATTTCTTGAAGACTTTTGCCCTTCGTTTCCGGCATAAAAAAGCACACAAAAGGTATGACGAGTATCGCGCAGACTCCGTGCAGCCAGAAAACGTAAGTTTTACCGATACAATCAACCAGCGGCTGAAAAGACCTAGTCACAGCGAACGACCATATAGCGCCGTCCAAGCTAGCTATGAAACCCGCAAAGCACTTGATATCCGAGGGGAAAAGTTCGCCAAGCACCGCATTTGGCACGCTCATTAAACCAGTATAATAAGCGATAACAAAACCCAAGACCGAAATCGTTGGTAGCCACTCCACCACGTGAAAACCAGCGTTTAACAAGTAAAAATGTGCTCCCAAGCCAGCCATTGCGATGGTCATTAGAGTGCTTGAGATGATTAGTAGAAATCTTCTGCCGCATTTGTCTATCAGATACATAGACACAACCGTGCCGAGGATCCCGGAGGCATTTACGCAGATGACGACCAGGGACGGATCGATGAATGTGATCTTACCGCGTAACAGGATGGTTTCCATGTAGAATAGGATGGTGTTTATTCCAGTTACCTGCGCGAATGTGAATAAAAAGATGATCAGGACGATCGCGCGTCTAATTGGTCCAGACTTGAACTTCTGGAGCTTGTCGTTGAAGCTTTCGGTATCGTTTAACGCCACGAGACTTTTGACGATTTCTAGTTCTTTTTCGGAATGTTTGCTGCGCTGGTACCACTCGATCGATTGCTTGGCGCCTTTGTAGTCGCCGATTTTTACGAGCCAGTGGGGTGATTCGGGCAGCCAGAGGAGCAAGATGAATACTAGGACACAGATGACGAGATAGGCGGCGGCTGATACGTTCATCGGCAGATATGAACCGCAGATACTGCTGATCTATAAGTTAAAAGATTTCACTTTTATTTTATCTTATTAATTATTATTAATTACATCGATTGTTATTAATTACAACTTAACGGGATGTCGTAGCCGTACGATAATTCACCTCAATAAATATTTTAAATATCTGGAAACGTTTCGAAACGTGTAGCAAAAAAGCATTTGTTTTTTTCTTTTTGTAAATTAGGCGGCCTTGTATTTCTAGGTTTTTGTTGAAGCTCAGCTTATAAAATAATAATAAATCCATAATTGTTATAATATAAACAAAATTAGTGCATGTATTATACGGCTACGGCATTTAATTAATCTAA
>JAPYZA010000344.1:4887-36725 GCA_030522685.1 Eupelmus azureus
TACTGATAAAACTTTAAAACTGGTTTTAAATAATATGAGATCTATTTATTAGCTTTTAATGAGTAATATTAGCTAATAATTTATTTTCAAATTATCGCTTATGCATTATTCTATTTAAGTGCATCACTCGTTAAAGTCAAGTCGGCAACATAACTGTTAAAAATATCGTTTATCAGTATATAATGACTATGGAAACCATATTTTATCAAAATACATTTTGCATACATCAAATTTTTAATAAAAAGGAGATCATGACCGTGTAGTGGAAATAACAGAACACATCGCTTTTCAGTGAATTAAATTATGAATAAACTTTCTACAATAAAATACAATTATTTCTATACTATTAGATTTAAAACAACGAATAATTTAAGAGGAAATTTATTTTATATAAAATTCACAAGTAGTTGAGTACAAAATCAACAGCTAATCAATACTTGAATGTTCTTAATTTATAATTAAAAGGAAAATTAGATTTTTAGTAATTAATAAATAAGATATAAAACAATTAAACAGAAATATGAAGAAATAAAATAATTTATATAAGAGAGCTTATAATATTATCACAATTTAATATCAAGAAGAATTTAAAAATACCACTAAACATTAATTAATTACGTATTACTACTATTCGTGTCATTATATAAAAAATATAATTCAATTAATAGACGTTCTATAATAATTAAATATTCAATAGTAATGTAGTACTATTAAATATACAGGAATAATTGTTACCCAGAGTAACGAGTAAAATTCGATTTACTTCTATTTGATTCCATCGGAATCCTTTTGCGAGTAACCAATAAAAAGTTTCAACTAATTATGCTAAAAGGTTTTTCATAAAAAGGAGTGTTAGCTCTTATAACTTTTATGGTTACGATACCTTTACTGCTGTTCTTGCTTAAGTAGTATAAGTTCACCGTCAGTCGGACGCGAGCGTTTGGCTTCACCATAAGAATCTCTTCCCTTTAATTCTCCTTATTTAAGGGCGCAAGATACCGGTAAAATTTGAATATTAAGACGATTCGGATGCGAAAATTTTGCTTTTCGTTAGAGTCTTTAGAAAACTTTACTACTTAAAGTTGATACTTTGATTGTCAAATGAAAATCTTACTATTAAAAGACAAATATTTTTTGAAGAATTTTCCACCATCCTTTTATAAGTAGTAATCATTGGCTGTGGTCAGACACAAATTTAATTTTTATTGAAAAATATATATTATTAAAATTGTAAAAAAATAAAAATTTTTAGAACAATGCCTATTTTTGAACAAAGGTATACATAACCGTAAAATGTATATAATTTTAATAACCCAATCCTTTGCCAAATTGAGCCTTAAAAAATTTTACGATACTACCGATAAAAAAAGTCCTATAACCGCAAAAATTTAAAAATTTCCAATAAAACCACTGGAAGTCCCTTCGATTCCGCTTTGAAAATTTCGACGGTGCTCCAATAAAAATTTAATGATTGGTATTCCCGATAAAAAATTTATCTTATTTCAATAAACATAAACCAGCAGCGTGCACGTGTGTCACGCAGCTGCTGAAAGTCTCGGCTAGCTCAGCCATTAATGATTTCATTAGCGGTAACGAGGCGATTACGCGGCGCGTCGAAGAAGTTATCTCTTCGAGCGAAATTTCATGGCGTTTGCGGCGCTAAATATTAGGTGTTCAAAACCACTTCAGCAGCGGTCGGCGCCGCTAACGAACCAAACTTTTCTACCTTATGCAAGGGTTTGAGTTTTTCGGAAAGGATGAGGAGAGAAAGTTTACCGATCTCTTAATGAAGTTTGAGAAGAGGCGAAAAGAATTTACGGAGGAGTATTTTAGAAATATAAGAAGAAAGAAGTAGAGAGGAAATTGATGAAGAAAAAAGGAAAGAGTAAACAAGAGAATGATGAAGATAGTGTATAATCGTTAAAACTTTGTTGTCGGTCTTTATTTTAGATTAAGAAAGGTAAATGTACGATAACAAAATAGTACATTACGCAAATAGTGCGATAAGCATGTGCTTTATGCAAGGGTTGAGTTTGTTGTCCGAGAGAAGCAAATACGACAAACATTAGTGTACGCGTTTGCATTTACTATATTTTTAATTGTAAGAGTTAACAATGAGTTTTTTTAAGTAAGTATCGAGTGTGTTAATTTTGTGGTATACATCAAAATTAAAAACAGCTCTGTATAAGTAAGATCTTAGCGCACTGAATTTTTACTTAGCGGATTATTTCAAACAAGTGCGTAAAAAAGTCGTATTTAGTGCACTTAGTTTTGAAAATGTTTTAATAAGGATTATTTAGGTATAAAATTATTTGATTGAATCTTTGAACATTTATAATTAACATATTATCTTATACATAAATCTTTTACTATATTCTGGATTTTAATCATTTGATACTTTTTTATAATTCTACAAATTCTCTTTTCAAAAATACGCATGACAAATTATCGAAAGAAGCTCTTCATTCAAGACAAAAACAAAAAAGAAAGCCGTTAAGGCACTACTATCGCGCGTATTTCACGCTTAAAGACGGATAGACGGAGGAAAACAATGAACGAGAATAAAAAAAAGGCCTCGCCGAGTGATTCTCAGACTTTGGGCTTGGGCGTGCTCGCCGAGTAGACGATCCGAAGTTTTCCTGGATAGGGCGTTGTTACGTGCGATGATTACCAAAGTTGCGCTCGGCGCAATTATGTCGTTGTGAGAGGGACCTGGAAAGGTGGAAACCGGATTCGCCAAACTTGCCTCGTACCCAATTTCGGCGGAGGATTTACGCGCCGGAAGAATACTTTTGCGATGGGGCGGAAATTTTTTAGTATCGGAGGATGCTTGGAAAAAGTTGAGTTTTGTTTCGAATGGCCACTTTACTATTTGTACACATAATTAAAATTAGTTTCTGTCAAAGCAAACAGAATATTTTTAACAGTTAAGTTACGATTCTGTAATATTGGTTTAAAAAATATCCAAACAAACATCTAGCTTTTTTATCGCAAAAACTTGTTTATGTTTAAAAAATTAAAAAACCTCTGAACTAACGGTGGACATTATACATCTTTAATAGTACGGGGTCAGAGATCAGAGAAGAAGAGAGAGGGAGAGAGAGTTCAAATCGCTGCACTGCTTGACGAACAAACACGCATGGAAGTACACAGGCGTACACAGCCTGCTAAGTAAACAGCTACTGGTCAAACAGTTTCGCTCCCTTCGCGTCCGGACCGCGCACAGCACACACTGATTTCGCCTACCCCTGTTTCTTGCCATCTCCCGGGAATTCTTGTGACTCGGTATTTTGAATGTTTATGTCCCTTGATACGGGGAAAGCAGTAGATTTGTATAAGCAATCGATGTAGTTGTGAAGGAAATTTGGGAATAGACTTTCAATATATTATTTGTGGAAGCGGTAGTAGTATACGAGCTTTCTAGCTTTCTAGAGATTTTTGGCAGTTTTACAGGTTGTGATTTTTAGTAAATTTTAATTTTAATTTTTAGAGCTATCTAAATGTATAAATTTTTTTGGCAGATAAAATGAAGTCTATTGTGCAATAAAACTCGGTTACGGAAGTTTATATGAAATTATTTTATTGAATAGTAATTTTAAAAATATTTAAGTTCAATTTAATTTATAACTCTCAATCATTTGCTTAAATTAAAAACATTATTTTGGAAGATTGAGATATTTTTAATTGAAAGCAATTTTAAATTATTAAATAGTTTCGTACATGACCAAAACATATATTTTTCAACGAGAACATATAAATATATATATTTAAAAAAATTAACAATACATAATGGGATATTAAATAGAATTTATTTTAATAAAAAAGCTCGGTCATGGATTATTAAATCGAAGTGAGTATCGCTGTTAGTATAGTAAATGAAAATAAAGTCACAGAGAAAATAAAATAAAAATTTATTAAAGGACAGTATTTGAAAATCAACTATCAGCGACCATCGACTTTCGTCGTTTACTTTTTCTCATTTTTCCGGGAAATCGTAAAGAAAAATCAATACGCTCCTCTCATCTTCATAAAGCACAACAAAAGCCTGGAAAATCATTCAGTTTGCCAACAATCCCTTTTCCCTGCACACGCGCGTAACTCTTTGTTCCTGGTGGGTCCGATCGTCGAACGCACAGCACACGGTAAGTGTACGTCTCAGCAAATTGGCGCTGGCGAGCGTTCTCTCTCTCTCTCTTTCTCTTTCTATTTCCTATAATTAATTGCAGGCCAAATAAATTGCACGCGAGGCGCTTCTTCATTCCGCGCTCGGCTTTTCCATTGTTCTCGGAGGGTGAATTGCGCCCGGGAAAAACAACTGGACGCTACTGAGTGCGCTCGGAAATGTCCGGCTGCACTCCTGTTAATTTTCTAGAGAACGCTGGAAACGTTTCCGATGGGATTTTTTTTCAGGTTGGTTTTTAGGAAGTGGTCTTTTCAAGGAAGGTTGGTTTCTACTTATTTTTAGTTAGAAATACTTGGCATTTCGAAAGAGATAAATTATTCAATATGTTTGAATAAAAGAAATTAAATAATTTCTCGTAAAATGTAATTGTATGTTGTATGAAGGTTGGATAATAATTTTATTTTTTAATAAAAAAATTAGGATGTGAATAAATTATTAACTAAATTCAACGCGTCTGTATATTACATTCTTGAATTCTTAGATTAGATCCAAAAAGATCATCTCCATTTTTACATGTTTTTGAGAAAATGCAGAAGTACAGCTAACTAATGTTTACTCCTAAAGATCAATATACATATTTACATAGTTTGGACAGGGCAGGCAGAATGCAAAGATAACTAAAAATTTCAGACTTTTTTTCGTTAAAAAAAGAGATAATTACCAGATTTTCATTGAAATATTTTGAAAAATGTTTGTAAGATTTTATTGTTATACATTCAAAATATGTAAATTATTTAATTTAGTGTGTGCAATAAAATTTTTTATAAAACTTTTTGATATTTTCATCGAGATACTCTTTAATTTAAAAACTAATATCTTTTGTACGTAACATGTGTACATCCATTTAAATATATATATTTTCGTGCGTATGCAATTTTTCATAGTTATCTTTTGGGCCATATGCAGATGTGTACATAAAATTAAAAGCAGTTTTTATCTTGTCTATTTTGCAGTGATATGAATTATGTATAGTTTTTGTTGCTTATATTCATGGGAAAATATCTATTTTTATGTATTAAAAGTTATTAAAAGTAAACAAATTAATAAAGAAACAGTACTATTTCGATTACATTCAGCAGTCGCATTTAATTATAAAGCACGTATAAAAGCACGATTTTCAAATAAAAGTAAAAAAAACTTATTTTATCTACATAAAGCTAGAATGAAAAAAAAGTAAAAGAGAATTATTATACACATTTTTGTTTTAGTAAAAGCTTTGATGTAACATTCCTCTTATCATTTTCACAGCGTAAAAGTATTAATTTACATTTCATCATTACTTTTTATATCCCTAAACCTTTTAGTCACAAACGTAAAAATGTAGTAATTATATATTTTACTCAGCACAAACGTTTTCTACCATGTAAAAAAAACCACACCGCTCTTTACATCTTTTTAGTATCATATTCTAAAAACGGGGAGAGAAATTCGATATTCCCTTTGGCGTGCGACGCGCGCTGTTTTTGCACAACCGCGACTGAGCTCCGGCGCGCCTGATAATTATTATCGTTACAGCGCGAGGCGGACGCAACAAAGCACATCGACCGGCCGTACATATAAATGACAGTTCGAGCGCCATAAAATTACGAGCGGACGACGCCGCTGTCATGCCAAACAATTTCCCGTCAGCTGCACGTACGCACGGCCATGCAAAAATGCCCGATGATGCACGCCCGCTGCCCCAATAACATTATTCAAACTGATAATTCTTTTATTGTCGGGGTAAACGATACGCTCGTGGGGCTGGTTTCGTCGTTTTTTTTTTATTCCAGCGCGGTGTGGTATCGCGGTACGATTTTCAACTTCATTTACGCTCGCGCCCGCTTGTTATCTTTTCGCTGCTGTGCGCGCGGTATTTAATTGAGAAATACGTCGGATTGACGGGCGAATCCGTGAGTTATTAGCTGATTGTAAAAATTGATAGTAGAGGGGCGAGGGAAGGTAGGGAGGAGGGAGGATGTAGGAGAGGTTTGGAGTTTCAATGGAATGCCAATTCGAGGGAGATGAAATTTCTCTTTTAATTGATCGCGATTTTTGCTGGCTGTTCGTTTTGCTGATGTTTTTTGTTTTCAACGCGGGGAAATGAGCGGTTCCATGATATTTATTCTAAATAAAAATATGAATTAAATGCTGACGATTGAACTTATCTTTTAAATTTATTTCATTTAATTCCTTTTAAATATTCGAATAAATGCAAAAAGAATGAAACAACGCAATGCTCAGTCATTGCATTTGATATGTCAAAACTTTAGGTACAGGTCTAAAATTATTACGAACGTTGTAAATTCCTGCAAACATATGTATGCATATTACACGCCCCTATCCAGTAGCTATCACGTATTAATTTAAAAAAGGCGATGACAATTAAACAAAAGCAGCTGTACATCCGCAACGTAACATTCTAAGACACGTTAAAAAAAGGCAACATTCATCTGCAAATGATTTTATTCAAACCGCCCATAATTTTCGTATCTCAAATAAAAGACGCCATTCCCAATACATAATAATAAAAAACCGAGATTGCTCGAGGGCCTGAACTCCAAGCTTCGTTTATTCAAGATTCCTCGAACCTCGCGTTTCTCCGTCAGTCAAGCGCGGCAGAGGCGAAAAAACCGACAAGCTCGGGCTTGTAAAACCAGGTCGCGGCCCGATCGATGCTTCACGCGCGAGCGCTCGAGTTTTGCTCATTCCGCTGGGCGCTGCCGGGATAATTAATCCCATTCAGCTTGTTATCGATAATTAATCCCCTGTGTGCGTCCGTCGCCGTGCTAGAAGGCGAGAAAAAATGCAAAACTAGGTATTTGGGGTACGAAATTCGTGGTAAGACTAGTTTTTTTTTTCTCTACGGGAACGTCAGCACGTAGTCGAGACGTGCGTGAATTAAAAAAAGAAGTAATCTTCGTGAGTGCACGCGGAGAAGTCGAAGCGATGTTTCGTGTATCCGTAAAATGAATGTATGTACTCGGGGAGTAGTAATACGCGCGGCTTACCAGACCTGGGCTGTATCTACTTACGGCGTGAGTTGCATTTCATTGCACTTGGTATGTATTTTTGTGGGGTAGGTATTATGCATGTAAACCTGCAAACTTTTATCCCGTTTTCTCTGTAACTTTCTTTGCGTTTAAGATAGTCGACTCTTTTCTTTAATTCAAGAGTGCCTATGTTTGTTTTAATGACTTGTTTAGAAAAGCATGCACTTCAGAAAATTTTTATAGCATTCTGAAGGAGCACACTTATTAAAATAAACTCGATTTATCAATGATATTGTGAATTTCAGATGAATAATAATATTAATAATATTGCCTTTTATTGAACGATGATGAAATATGCTATAAGTAACAAATAACAAATTTAAGTAAAACCAATTGCGATCATTTTAACATCATCATTTCAATCGCTCATAAACCACGACCACTACATTTTCCTCTAAATCACGCCAGAAATCGATCTGGAAGCAATACCAAATCCTCTGCCACTTCACAATGCCCACTTCCCTTTTCGCCTTCGAAAGAAAAATCCCATTAATCGCTCAGGTAATAATTTTCATGCATACGTGCAGAGCGAGATGGCGAGAAGGAAATAGCTGCAGCCGTTCCCTTCAAATCAATCGCGAGAAGGGAGGAGTCCGGGATTCTCCTCGTAATTAACGCTCGCTTGCTCTGGGATATACGGAAATTCATTAGTCTTTCCTGGCGCGTAGTTCGATCTGGCCTGGCGTTTCTTTTTATTTCGCGACAGCTCGCGCATGCCATCCACGTCGCTCACTCGCTTTTTGCCGCCCTCGCCATCACCGTCGAAGAAAGCAAAAACGAAGAAGAAAGAGCGAGAGAGAGAGAGAGAGAGAAGCAGCAGGGTTGGAAAATCCAATAAATCGTTGGACGAAATTGGCCCGGCTTTTTAGTTTTGCTGCTGAGAGCGTACACATACACACACGCGCGCGCGCGGGAGACGTCCATTGTCTTTCGACCTCCGCCTCGTTCGCTTTCCCTTCCTCGTTATTTATCTATTTATCTAGCCGGGGCTTACTTTTTTCCTTCGTCTCTTTTACTGCGGATCGCTATCGTTGGGTGCTTTTTTTTCTAATTCGGTTGCACTCTAATTGTAACTCTGTTATGGATAGGAGGAGGCTGGTTTTTATAGAATTTTTTCGAATTGATGAGCCGGCAGTTTAAAGGGAAAACGCCTGTTCGATAACATTTCTTTCGGTTTTACGATTTCAGAGAGATACGCGTATTTTGCCAGAGCAATAAAAGTAGATTGGAATATTTCATTAAAAATTTTTTATTGAAATTGGATTTACCCGACATAAACGTCGTCTTCGATTTATTAAATATTCTTTTTCTAAATTACATAGTTGAGAGATAACGGAGAATCCTTTCCAATACAAGATTTTGATTTTATAGTTCAAATGCGAATATAATAAGGCGGTACTTTTATTAAATACATAGTTCGGAAAATTCTTCCGTACATTAATCTTAAAATCGTTAGGCAAACATCTATTTTTTACTTGCGAAAAATTTAAACAGAAAAAATGATTTGTTTTACTTACATATGTCAGTAACAAGGCAGAAAATGTAATAAAGAGACTAAATGCGTCTGCAGTCCATATTTCACAAGATTATGATGCCTTGTAATTTAATAAGCCTCTCTCGGCGCTCGTTAAGGGACAATTAGCAATATTTTCCTTTAATTCCCTCTCTATACACACGCGAAGAATTCAAACAAAGCGAAAAGCCGCACAAGTGCAGGTAACTAACTAAAAAGTTAAATGTACTGGAGCTCGGCGTTTCGCGAGAGCGCGTCCATTTAATGAGATTACACTGTATGATTTGCTTTTTCAATATTCCCCGGCACATCTGTGACGTAATTTTACATTTCTCCTAGTCCATAAACGAGTTTTTCCCTAACCAAAACACGCCAACTAATCCGTATACGCGCGCGAAACAGCAGAGGCAGAAGAAAAAGCGCGAAAGAGAAAGAGAGAAGGAGAGAAATAACACACGAGGATTAATTACCGGCCAGCGGCAGCAGCAGCTTTCTCGGATCGCCGGAGATGATGGATGCAAAAATATGTCTCGCCTGCGTTTCATAAACTCGCTCCCTGCCTAAAATCCCTCTCCCCTGTCTCCCCCTTTTCAGCCGGGCTGTATAACAGCGCGCTGGCTGTCTGTCTCACCCGCTGGAGGGCCGAAAATGAAACGCGCGTTTGACTGGCATTTTCGAAATGTAGGTTGTGCGTATGTGCGCGACGAGCGTCGAGGAGAGAGAAAGCGGGAAAATCCGAGAGAGCCCGGAACGGAAAACGAATTGGGCGAGCGTGACGCGAGACTTTCGAGGGTGTGTGCATTATGCGCCCCTAGCCGGTCGCTGCTTCACTGAATTTTAATTAAAGATAGGCTTAGGAGGATTGGGAATTTTCAATTTTATTTGTATGGCTGTGGTTTATGGTATATGTATGTCCATTATGAATCTACATGTCACAATTTATAGAAATTATAAATTAGAATTTTTTATTTAAACCAGTAATTAAAAATTCATAATTTTATTTTTACTCAAAATAGTAGTTAAAAATTCATAATTTTATGAATGATTTATTAGTATAATTTCGTAAAATTCATTTTTATATTCCCTTATTTTTGAACTTGCTCGTTATTTTATATCATGAAATTTTAAAATAATTCAATCTGTTAAAAATCGGAAATTTAAAACAAATGTTAATGCCATTGCTTTATGTCACTCCACATTAAAATATTTATCAAATTCCATAAAGCCTTTGATCTTGCAATTATTAGTGCACGATAATCTTTTATATTATAGTAATCTTTTTATGAACATTTATAATTTAATTTAAAAAAAGCATTAAAATATCCAATATTTCACAAATGAAAAGCATATTTCAATAAAATACATTTTATGTTTAATGTGACAAAATTTTAAAACTAATACTAAGTAAATTAACTATTACCATAACCTTCGAGGACCATAATATTTTTTCAAAATAGAAAAAAGAACAAAAATAAAAAGATAATTTTCATGATTTTCTTCCGTGCATCATCACTTTGACAGATTTTGTTTTGGTTTGATGGTTAACGTCATGGTATAAATGTTTTAATTTCGCCGTACGTCGCCGGTTGTTAGGACGATTTTATTACACAAGCTGTGAATATTACGAGAAGGGATTTTTTAAAGCTCCCACGCGACGCGCATTCTTTCGATTTATTGAATTTTTCATAGCGTCAAAAATGAAATAACTTTTTATGGATGCTGCCCATGTAAAAGTTTAATATTTTAAATAAAATCTGATACGAAGGGCCTATGACGTCAAATAACGAATTTACAACGCTGTACTAGTAACAAATTTTTCATCAACGCATATGTGTAGATCATTTTATGTAAATAAAAAATGTAATAATTCTCTTATCATCTAGAATTTTTTTCAAAATAAATAACAGAAATAGTTATTTTTTAATAAACAAACGCATACAAAACAACTTTAAAACTATAAGCAATTTCGTTATTTTTAGCAACACTTTCAAGAATTAAAATTGCGCTTAAAACGTAAGAATGTAGATTTTATTTTTATTTTTAAACACTGCAACTTTCATTTATTCTCGATCGTCACCGCCTAGTCATAAAAACCCACGTGATCGAGTGCACGTCCCGCTTTTGTACACAAAACAGTTTTATCATCACTATTTTAAAACAAACCGTACCCACGTGTAAACAATCCGTCCCCCAACAATTCAATCACGCGCGACGAAAATGTGCCTGAACAAAACGAATGTGTACTACACAAAAAAATAGTCGACAGAAAAAAAATTCTATTCCTGTTCCTGTATGCGTATGTACGGCTGATGCACGTGCAAAACATGCTCGCGTATAATAATCATGAAGCGTTACGCGATCAGAAGTGTGAAAGTGAAATGCAGTCTATAAAGAAATATTGACCTGGAAGGAGTTATCGTTTGTTCATGCAAGAGAATTTAGAAGCGTAAGTTGAAAGAAATCATTTGAAGATGTTTAAATCTAGATTCTTAAAAAGTATTTAGTGTATTGTTTGTTTTAAACTAATTTTAAGTGTATTTTTTGTCAGCAATTTGAATAATAACAATACCAATTGTAGTAGTACTAATTTCATCTATTGACTGATTCACTGTAATCTTAATCTTTTTCCATTTTTATTTTGTATTTACTTTTACACTACTTTTATTTTACTAGTTTCAGTATTTGTTCACTAATGGTAGAATTATTCAAGATAATTAACAAACATTTATAATGTATGCATTATACCCTAGTTCCAGCTCAGTGACTATAACTAATTTCTCAACTGTGATACCAACTATTATATGTTATTCTTCTTCAAGTCATATAAATAAGTGGTGCAAAATTTGTACTTCATTGTATAATAAAAATGACATCTATCTATCTATTTACCTATCATCAAACGATTATAAACAATCTTCATTAACCATTAATGCAACCAGACCTTAACACACTCTCCTCCCCAATCACTCACAAAACTTCATATTTTTCTCTCCCACCACCAATTCCCGACATCTCAAACAGCGCTCTCAATAAATAATTACCCCAACCAATCTGCACACCAGCACGACTGCAGACGCAGCTTAAAAGCCGGCTTGCGACACTGCGCGTGCCGCTCGAACGCATCGGGAGAGCGCGGCGGCGCACCAGTCCATTACAAAACGGAGAAATTGCCCGGCGATTTGTCAACCGCTCGCGCGCAAAAAAGAGCCCACAGTCTCGGAGTTACGCTCTCGATATAAATTACGAGGCACACGCGCACGCGTGCGCGCCAGCTTGAAGAGCGAAGCGCTGTTTTTCCGCGTGAACTGGCTGCGCTGCCGACGAGTTTATAGCCGGTATGACGCACGCTACAGCTATGAGGAGGTACGAGCGGTGCATTGATGATGCTGAGGTGTCTGGTCGAGCGTGTGGATTAGAGGAGAGAGAGGATAGAAGATTATGTCATTTACGAGCTGATCTCGGGATTTTTCAGATGCTGCGTGAGATGATGCAATTTTGTTTATTTACTTTCGTTAAATGCATATTTGTGTTTGTAATTATTGAAAAGAGTACTTTTATTTTAAAATAGGTATGAATATAGGTATGTTTTAATTTTTGTTATTTAACTTTTACAGTGGTATGAATTTTGGTTTGCATTAATTCGTTTTTTATTACACCAGGCAGAAATTGCAATCATTATTATTGCGAAAATTATATGAATAATAAAGCAATCATATTATTGATCTTGAATCATAAATTCGTAATAGTAATTATTAAAAAGTCATTCACCTCTATTTATTGTGTAACTGTTGCACGTTTTAATAAGTTTTTATTATGGTACAAAGCTTTTTATCGAATATTAAACAATAATTATAAAAAATGTAATTCATATATACACGTAGTGTATTCATATGCGTAACTGATAAGAAATATCCTGAAAATATTAAAGTAAACTGTTAATTTTGAAATATATTATAGCAAACATTGTCAAATATCATCTGATCTTTTCAAAATATACAACTATCACCAATATTCTATAAATTTAAAAATTACTATAAATCTCCACACATTGACACCAACTAAGATATCGATTGTTAAAATGCTAATTCATAACATCCAGACCTCCTTCTAAATGCACACTTTCGCGATACCGCTTTCTCATCTTATCGCAACAATGGCACCAACGAAAGGCTAATAACGCGTGCGTTAGCGTAAAACGCCGCCGTTCGCTGCAGCGATGCAGACGGACGATAAGGCCATCTTTACGCTTTCGCGGCCCCGTAAAGCGCCCCCTTAACGTCTAATGAAAGCCGCGCGCACGTATATCCACGCGAGAAAGAATATAAGGGCGCTTTTATAAAAGTGAGCGAGAGAGAGAACGAGAAGGGCTGGAAGAGTATGCGAGAAAAAAATGCACGAGGAACAATGTTTACAATGCAAATTCCTGACTCCGCCGTAAAGGCGCGAGACGAAAGACATTGCGGCCTGCAAGGGTCTTGTTTACGGTGCGCCCGGCCGGAGAAGATGGCTGAGAGTGCGGATGGCCGGAAACTAGGGGGCGGCGGAAGGAGCACCGAAGGTGGAAGAGGAATTTAAGGGGATGCGTTTGTTGAGGTTGGTGGCGCTGCTTTCTCGCGGCTGTAAAGTTTATAGGATTTTCTGGAATTAAAATGGCTCGCGGCTGTGATTGATGCTTTTCTTTTTAAGAGAGCCAAGGGGGCGTGATCACGTATGATTTACGGGGAAAATAGTGGCGCTTAGAATTTTAAATTTCGAGCTCTAGATCGATGTTTTGCATGCTGTTTTTGAATTATTCAGTCGCGTGATGTTTTTGAATTATGCAGTTAATGCCGCGCGCAGTGCAATAAAAAAGTAGGTGTCTCAAACTAGCCACGAAATATATTTTTATTTTCGAAATGGTTATTTTCTAAGGTATTGTCAGATGTTAACGCAATAATTTCAACCACGATATGAGCAGAATGATAAAAAGCTAAAATGATCTTAAAGCAGTTATCGGAGTTCAACATAATCCCCAAACTGATTTAGCGAAAGTTTAACATTTAGTCGAAAATCGAATTAGAAATGATTACTAACTTTGCACCACAGTTTCCAGTTTAGTAAACTGTTTCTAATTAATATTAAATCTTTGAGACTCCTATGTGCACAAAACTATCTTATAACTCACGCTCCAATATATAATATTAATTTGACATCAGATAAATTGAAGACAATGCATAGTCTTGTTTAAAATAAAAGTAATAAAATTAAATCTTTAACAGAGAAAAATATTAATTTAATTTTAAGTAATATTTTATGTATATAAAAAACGATGCATAATTGCGTAAAAGGCTTTCAATAATTGATTTAATAATAATAAATTTATTTTTAAACTTAAATATTGATTATCCAATTTATAAATTAAACTTAATAATGAACTTATTTATATATAAATACTTCCCGGCACAGTTCATAAAGAATGTAAATTTCAGATAAAGTAAGCATGAGAAACGGCGCTAGGTGTGGAGTGGATGTCAGGGGTGAGCGCGGTGCCAGAGGCAAGGAAGGAAAGCGGAGCTTTCAAAGTTTCGGGCAACTCGGCGGAAAGGCATTTAGCAACTGTTAAACTTGCTGCGCGATGTTGCATTTCCTTACTGATACGTGACTCGAATTCCGTAACACCATCTTCGCGCTTTAAGCTCAATTTTTTCGCGCCACAAAACGCGCGCTGCTTTGAATTCTGTTTGAATTATTAATGCTTTGCAAAATGCATCATTTATTTTTGTTGAAGTATACAGATAGATTGAGTTTATTGTTCGTTCGTGTGGATGAATTGTGAAAGGAGACCTCTATTGATCTATATAAACTATATCTTATTTTCTTAAGTTGCTGTAAATTTCTTTATTACTTATTTTGTAAAAGATTTTATTTTATTTGTGGAATTTTTAAAAAATATGTCTTATCTAATCACGTTTTATCGTAATATTAAACTTGAAATATATTGCGGAATGAATTTGTAGACTATGAAAAATTGTCTGTAATATTGGTGATTTCCAATAATTAAATGGCTATTCGTTGTCAGCTTTTTTGAGATTATTTTCATAAATTGACTCTAAAACGTTCTACTTAACTTTTATGGAAAATTCAACCGCAATACAGGTTCGTAATAAAACTTTTATTAGTCCAAGTATTTTTACAAAATGTATTTATAAAGAGAAATCAATCCAATTTTCAAACAATTTAATCGATATGGCAACAGTTAACGTTTATTTCTATTAACAAATACATTTATTGAAAATTAATTAAAACGTAAGATGTTAATTAAATTTCTATTAGAACAGAATTCTCTATAAGATGAATTTATAAAAGATTAAACAATGCAATTTTCAAATTATTTCATCAATAACATAGCACTTAAAGTTTGTTTCTATGAGAAAAAACTGTATTTAAAAGTGTATTTCTGATTTCTTATTTATAAAAATAGATGTAGCAGTTTGATTCATGTAACTGATAACTCATATTTTTATGCAAGAAAAAACTGTAAATTGATATTTTTCAATAAACGTGGTAAAGAAAAATTATTTGGCATTCCAGAAAAATAATTGATTGAGTTTCAACAAATATTGGTATATTCAGTAACAAAGGGTAAACTTCCTCTCTTGTTACATAGTGTATTTTATTTAACAAGAGTATGTGCAAGCTCTTTTTTGTGCTGGGTAAAGGAATGGAAAATTGAGAACTTTATACTGTATATTATTTAACATTAAAAATTGTTGAATTATTGCAAAACTATCAAATATTATTTAAATTTTTAGAAAAGTAAATTATTCAAAAAACTTTGAAATTTAAACAAAAATTTTAAATACTTAAAGAAATTTTTAATACTGTCATTTACAAAATTTTGACTATTTTCGAGTAACGCAAAGAAAAGAACTTTTTCTCCCGCTTTGTAGAAAAATTTGATTTTCCATTCGTTTTTTATATGTTATTTATGCACATGTTCAAAAAAATTATTCCTGTACCACAATTCAACGTACATAACCTAAATTTTTGTTTCTACAAGCCCTCTAAATAGTAACAGTTCACTACCTAAAAAAGCAAGCACCATCATCACTTCGAATAAATTGCAACAAAAACGAAACAATAGTCCCAAACACATCCAATATCCTCCTCTCGCCGTCCTAAGAACCATCCCAGCAGCATAGCTCGGAAGGAGCTCGCATCAATCTCCCGACCCTTAACAAAGCCACTTTCATCCCTCGCGGAACACGCTCCAGCACGGCGCAAATCCGCGCGCCACAGCGTCCTTCGTCGTAAACGCGCGTCGATCGTCGCCTTTCAAGCTTTTTGTGCGCTCCTCAGCACAAAACACGCGCCGAGCGCAGGGGCCGAGTCAGCGCGACGTTTGCGCACGCAGCGCCGCGCGGCAAAAGTAGTCTCGCGTTCTTGCTGCCGCGGAAGATGCGCTGGCGTTCTCGGATTTCGTTCTGCGAGGAGAGAAGGAAATGCTTTTTACGGGGCTTTTACGAGTTCGATGGGACGTTTTGATTTGTTTCGGAGGGAGAACGATCGAATTGTTTGGATTTTTAGAGGTAAGATTTTTTTAAGGTTCTGAGAGGTGAAGTGCTTTATTTTTTTTACTTTTATTTTCTGGCGCTACCTTAAAGAAGTTGAAAAAATTAATTGTTAATTTTGATATTGGAATTGTAGAAAAATTATCTTTGAAATATTATCTTGAAATTATTCTTTCGATTTATAAAAACATGTCGAGAATTTTGTACATTTGTAATTTACACATTTTTAGTATTGTCTTAAGAAAAATAGTTTCTCTTCTAAAAGTAAATAATCCTATTTTCACAAGTCCTAAATTATATTAATACTAAGTTGTGATAGTTTTAATTGGAGTACTGATAAATATAGTGTAATTCTAAATATTAGCATATCCAAATTAAGATAATATTTGTTGTTATTAACAATATTGTTGTTACGGATCGATACTTCGTTAGATATATTTATTATAAGCAAAGCTGTTACGTGAACCAGAAAATGAATATCTGAACAATTCAAATCGAAATGTATAACTAAATATGCCTTAATCATATGTGAAGATTCAGCTTGTAAAATAATTGATTGCCGTTGCGTGGCAAGCTTATTCGTTATTATAGCCAGTATCGAAACAATTGTTTTGATCATTGTTTAACGGATAAAAAACGGCAAATTCCTTTGCTGGTCCGAAAGTCGTAGCATTATTTCATCATTGTTTTTCAGAGTGTGTACTGCTAACTTCCAGTGAACTTGGCAGTAAACATGTTTTTTTTAAATATTGCAACGGCAAAATTTGGACTTTAACGGATAATTAACGGATAAAAAATGGCAAATTTTGATAATAGTACTTTTACGATTAGAGAAAAGTGTTATGCCAACTTCAGAGAAGTATTGATTTAGTCATAGCAACTTTGATATCCAAAAACTATTGTAGCTAGAGTCCTTCGAAAAGTTTCAGTAAAACTCATGACATAAAAGTTATGAAGTCACCTTTTTAATATAATTTCTGTGGGCTTTAAAATTATCACTAATATTGACGAAGAAATATTGGTCATAATCTATTTATTTCTTTTTGTTATAGTTTTTTTTAGGTTTAATTTAAATTTTTATTAGAAAGAAAAATAATAACAAGACTAATGAGAAACATACCTGTAGACACTTTCATCATAGTGAAGGAGGATCCGGAGCGGCTGACTAATGCTGCGTTTTTTCACTTCGTGAGCTGGCTCTATGTGAACGCCATGCACGACCTGCAAATAGCAATGAGAACAAGAAGGTTCATTAGAAGTTTCCTATCATAATTAGCCATTATTTATTATTATAAAACATTATAACTTGTATTTAATAATCGATCAGAAAACTATATGAACAATTAAAACTTTTTTAATAAGGTATTTAACAAACAAGTAATTGGTAGAAATGTAAAAACACTTGACGCATCTCATAAAGCTAAAAGTGACGCTACTTTGCTATCTTTGTTCTACTGTCTCTTTCAGCTTACTATTGAGCATTTGATAATGCATTAGTGTAATATAATTGATACCTCAAAAGCGAGGGAATCGCATCGAGATTGAGGAAAATGGAGCGCACAGAGGAGGAAGCATTTGGCTAAAGATGAAGCCGGGAGTCTTGGAATAATAACGACGATTGTAAGGCCCTCTCGACTAGTGGCCGTTTTCCGGACGAGCGAGACTGATGAAGAAAATTGGCGAAAGCGAGAAAGGAGAAGACGAGAGAATTCCTCGTTTCGATTGTACCACTGAGCGAGATCGTCTTTGTTTTGTGTTACCGTACGGATGAAATTGGGATCTTTTATCAGGGCCATTTTCTGCTCTTCATTTTAAAAGTTCTTAATATATATATAGATACTGTAGAGTATTTATAATATTTATTAAAAATTCAGTAAATTAAAGAAAATTAATTGAAATATTCAAAAGCAAACAGAACTAACATATTTTTCATACAGAAAATTACTCTTTTACGAAATTAAATTGTATTTAATTTTTCTCTTTTTAAGTCTCAGTGTTCTTGATATATCCTTTATTTAATTAAAATATTGATACATATAATTTACGTAAAAGTTATTTAAATTATACAATTTAATTAATAGAATGCAGTAAAAATTAAATTTATATTTCTGAGGATATGTGATTAAATTACCCTAGAAAATAATTTTGTTTATGGAAACTAATCCATTTTAAATAAAACATTACTGTCTACATTATCTCTTCATGTAGTCCTCTTATTATAGAATATTGAGTTTTTGTTTGTCCAACGATGAACTGGCATACGACCTATACATTATTTAAACAAAATTTGTATTCTGCTAAATCGATTTATGCAATAAGATGTAGTGATACGCGCAAAAACGTTATTGAAAGTCAATATCTTCTCCACACTTTACTGAATATTGGAAATACATACATCTGCCCTCGCAACTCATGTATTATGTAGTTTAAATCAATATTTTTATGAATATTTTATAATAATTTGTGACCGAGTATGAGTTGGATGCTTTATTAATCGAAAATAATGGTTAACAATTAAATTTTTTTTTAATTTATGTTAGCTACACTATAAATGAATCTTTAATGGAAAAAGTATATACAACCACATAAAAAGAAAATTTTTTTTTTTAAATTTTAATATATTTTTTTTACTTTAAATAAAACTTAGAATATCAGAAATCATTTTATTCATCGGAATTCGCGATTTATGCGTATAGAGATTTTACTCAATACTCGCAAGTATTTCCATTCGCTGTGAATAAGCACCTGAAGAATTCATTCACAAAGATTTGCATGTGGATTAGCAGAATCATTTTACGTTCAAAAGCTTTGCAAAAATCAATTTGTTTCATATAAATTTAAGATTTTGTAATATTATTTCTTGATTATTGCAGAAGAATAATAAGTCTTTTCTAACGTCGGTAAAAAGATAAAGACCGACATGTCCTAAGTTCGTGGTCTATTGTAGAAAAAGGCAACGAATTGTGTTAATGTGATAAGTATATAAGCAGATTTTCTACTAATGATCATAAATCTGACAGATGTTGAATATTATAATTTTTACCGACGTTAAAAAGGAAAATCAGACGTTAAACGCTTATGAATAATGACCTTTAAAATTGTAAGTATGTTCAACCTCAAATTTATTTTAAAAAATAATTAAAAGAGTGAATATTTATAATGTTTCATACAAGCTTATAAGTTTTTAAGTGTAGCATTTGCTTTTATGTGATTCTATCTACTTGAAAATGCTGAAAAGAGCTATGCATATAAAAAAATATTAAGAATACTAAAAAAATTTGAAAAGAAAATATCTTACTCATTTTCATCGGTATGAATATATTGTACATAAAACTTTTGTTCTTTTAGAAGTTTCAAAGAAAAACTGAAAAGAGTGGTACCAAATTTTACATATTGTAATGAATACAAAGTTTAAAGCGTAAAGAATAAAATAAACATTATTATTCTATGAAGTTAGTTTTATGATTTCATTAGAACTCATATTTATTAATGAAAAAAATTCTTTTTCTATTTGAACAATCAATTAGTAAAAAATATAAGTCCACTCAGTTTGAGCAAAAATTGATACGTTTAACAAACAGTTAAATACATACACCTCTTTACAAATTTTTAAACAATTTTTATAAAATTAATATTAAGAATGCCATCATGGCTACCTCAGCTTGCGTAATTCTTCCGAAAGTGGGTTCTTAAAAAGTCGGCCCTCGGGCACAGGACGCGCCGGCCAATGATTTAAGATAGGCTGGTCCGGTCCATAAAAAAAGGGGCGCAGCTCATAAACTAAGAAGCGAGCGTAAAACCTATAGAGGAAGCAGACCGGCCCTTTAAAGGAACGCAAGACCAAGTCTTCTTTGAAATAATAATAATGACGGCACCGTTACCCTTCTAAGATGTACGCGCAAAAAATACGACGAGATCCAAAGTTATGGCCGGAAGTGGTTATGCATGCATTATGCCGAGGTAAAAAAGGAGGGTCAACTTTCTAAGTCGCTGACCTTATGATTCTCCCTCCCCTCCTTTTTTTATTCCATCCCTTAGTGAAGATGAAGTGCGTAAATAATGTTCAGGGAAGGATGAAAGTGTAAAAGGTGAGCTCGTTAGAGGGCGCCTTATACTTGTATTTGAGTTACGCTGCAGGGCAGCGTCTTTAGTTTTGCATAGATAGCTAAGATCGAGGAAATTTTAAATTTTAATGCATACAAAAAGGCATTGGGGCGATGCTAATACGATAAGGCTTTAAAAGCAGATGGGTATCTAGGAAGTTAATGTTTTTTGGGTGATTAATCGAGAGTGAAACAGAAAAGGGAAAATTGTATCCATCGTAGAAATTTTACAAAATGGCTGTTTTTTTATCATATTCTACGGTGTAAACATTCACTGGTCAAATAGCTATTAGATATAATTATTTCTACCAAGCTTAAATTAAAATCTATGAACACATTGTACTTTAAAAATGATTTTGGAAAAACTTAAAAAAAAAGAAGAGAACCTAATAAATAATATACTTTTTTATAAAAAGAATTATTTGAAAAATTTTTAATTTTGAATAGCACTTTCAAAATGATATATATTGAATATACATTTTTCAACCCAAAACAAAACAAACCAAAATAAAAAAAATAACGATTAAAGCTACTGCGGCATTGAAGCCCCAAACTCGTCAAAATTTAACACCAGCTCACTCTGGAATCTCTGACCTCCTTTTCTCCCATTCACCACCACCCGCGCAAAAGACCCGCGAAATACCCGGCGCTTGGGCATTTGAGAGCGTTTCTAAGCGGGTCGTGCTCGCCCGGAAAGAGAAACAGTTTCAATTACGAATTAATCGATGCGAGCGGCCCTCGCCGCCGAGGCATTTGCAATGCAATTATACGAGCCGCGCTGCTCTGCTACTACCTCTCTCCCCCTCTCTTTCTATTTCTCTCTCTCTCTCTCTATTTCTCTCTCAAATTTCTCTCTCGCTCGGGCGCGTGCGCACAAGTTTTAATCCGCTATAGTTTTGCAAAGTACGCCCGAGCAGCGGAGAGTTTACTCGGAGCTGATTTCGCTCTCCATCGCTCAGGTTTCCCGTTGGCTTTGTTTCTCATTCAACTGACGTCACTCAAGCAACGCTCTCGCTTTTCTTTGTTAGTATCCCGTGATGGTCTTTTCTTGCTATTGGAGATTTGCTTTGAAAGCGCGAAGGGAGGCGATTGTTAAGAAGGGATTTACTTGTCTTTTGCAAGGTGTTTTAGAATTTCGAGGGATCAAGAGTTTGTAAGAAAATTATTGCTGGAAGAAGAAGAGCCAATTATCTAAGCAAACATGATTACAATACGCTACTCTGATGATTACTTTTTCCTGACCCTTGCTTTCCTGCAGCGTTGCTAAACATTGTTATCTATTATTGCTTGCCTTTTATTTACTTTAGTTGCAAAACTTTATTTATACCTAGTTTATTAGTAACGAAAATAGTTTATTAGTGTTCTATTTTACTGATTATTTGAGATAGAAAGATACCTTTCGTAACTTTTTTTGGTAATAACAGCTAATTAATTCATAAAAATTTGAGAATACAAACGTAAACCAAAAAAAATTACTAGCGCGTAAGTACAAATACAAAGTCAAAAAAGAATAAAAATTCTCATTTTACAAGATAAAAAATGTAATTTCCATTTTTAGCGATTTAAAATTACCCCGCTCTTTCATCCCCTAATACCCATTCTCACTTGCAAGTGTTAATCTCCTCTCGACTCTTATTTCCCGGTCCCTCGTCACAGCACGGGCGTCCTCCTTTTTCTTAACGCAGGGACGAAAAGCTCCTTAACGGTAATTCGATACCCCGAAGAGTAGCTGCGATCCTCTGGATTTTTCCCTTCCTCGCTCTTCTCTCCCTCTCTCTCTCTCTCTCTCTCTCTCTCTTTCTCTCATTCTCACTCTCCCTCTCCCTCTCTCCTTTCGGCTTGCATTCGAAAATCGTCAAAGTTGCCCTCGCGTCGAAAAGTATTCACCGGCAATCGTTAACTTGGTTTCAGAGAACTTAAATTGGAGAAGAATGAGCGCAAGTTACTGACGGGATTGCAAAAGTTTTTTTCCAAGGGTCTAAGGGAAGAAGGCACTTTCAACGAGACTTGAAGTATCCGGGAAATCGTTAAGCGCTAACGCCAAACTAACTGTTTGCAAGCTGAAAGGTTTTTCCTTTATATACGTGTTTTTTACGCAAAAATTATTAGAAATATTGAAAATTAAATAATATTGTAGAAAACTATTTTTTATTTGAGTTTTTATATAATGTAGATTCTAAATTTTCGTAACATGTTTTAACATATTGTTTAAAAAACTTTATATAATATTACAATTTTGTGAAAAAGACTAATAAATGTCTTTTTAAAAGGATTATAAATAAAAATTGTTATTGTAAATTAAACATTGGCTTTACTTATATTTTTACTAAAATTATATATTAGCAATTGTTAAATTCGATAAAAGAAAATTAATCAATTGTAAGGTTTAAAGAATATTTTTTAATACTGAATATTATAAAGCTTGTATTACACGAAATCATTTGCACATGAGTTTGAAGTACCATTATATTATACGCAATTTTGAAGCACGATGAAAAATGTTACCGACAATTAGTTTAATTTATGTTCTTTACAGGGTGCAATAAATTACGTTTATTTTTTACTTTCGCAGTAACGCATTGTTTACTCGTAATTTCAAAGAGTAATGATAAATTAAGCATGACATAAGCAGGATTTATCCGAAAATAAATAGCCAGTTAAATGTATTTCCTGTTTATAATTAAAATCGAGGATTTGTGGGCTTTATTAATCCAGTTGAAAATTTACTCAATTACACGGACTTTGAGCAAGTTGATTGCACTGAGTTAATTATATACGTTTAATTAATTACAATTTTTCATGTAATCCTTTATAATATTTGAAGAGTTACTTTTGAAATATTTATATTTTTATTTAAATGGTAATTATCTAACTTGCTAATAAAGGTCTATTAAATTTTATTTTATCTTAGATTATTTATATATGTAGATTATATTATATTATTATCATTCAAATTGTGAATTGAGATTAAGTACAGATCCATATTAATTAGAGAATGTTTCAAACAAAAATGGCTCGTGAAATTTAAAATATTGCGAAGAATTATGATAAACTTTTTATTAATATTTCCTAAAAGAATATCGAAATTTTTTGGTAGTACGAGTAGACTTTGGGGAAATTCATAGTCAATACCAGGCACAAAAATACAAACCACCAAAATTGGTTTTATTGCAAATCTACCATTAAAAATGGTTATTTATAATTTGAAGAGTAAGACAATTTAAAAACTTTCAATTGATTGGCTATCAGTCATCAAAGACGACCGAGCGACTTTCTTTCAATTTAAATTTAAATTTCATTCCGATTCAATGTTTTGTACACAAGAAGAAAGCCATCTTCTCCCTCTCTTCGACTCCTCTATTTTTCGCAAAATTAATCTACTCCAGCCGGCAAGCAACCTAACGGCGTCCACCGACAAAGGTAGCTTTACCCGCCGGCGAAATGGCGCTGAAACCGGTAGCCGCGGTCGCGTCCCTCGAAATTGTGGGGCCATTTTAGCGCGCCGGGCCCGGGCTGTATACACGCGGACGCACTCGGAAATCTCGAGTTCTCTCGAGGAGCTGCACAGCCGGCGAAAGAGACAGAGGGGCTTGCGGCGAGTCCAACTCTCGGACTGCGTTCGCGGTCGCACTTATGGCGAACTTGCAGCTTCGACGAGGTTCAAGGGACAAGTGCAATCCCGTGTGCTTGGCGCCAGCTAGCCCAGGTAATCAAGACTCGAGCCGCCCGCAGAAGAGAGAGGGGTTGAATTAGCCCTCGCTGGGCTGTCTCTGGCTCGAGGGAGAGATTGAGTGTAAGAAGGTTGGAGAGGAAAGCAATTGAACCGACTGGATTGGATTTTTGGTATGGTTCAGAATGTTTGGGTGTTAGCTGCTGAGCCATGACGGATGTGGAGAGTTTAATAACTGGAGATCTGTATACATTGTTGCTAACATTTATGGAAAGGCTTGTTAGTTAATTTTTTAAAATGGCTTGGGTATATTGCGAAACATGTTAAACTTTGAGCTTTAAGTAAATAAAAAAAGTGTGTGGCTAAGTACTTCTGAGTAGCTGGATTCATTTTATGAATTTCTAATCAATGACAGTATGGACATAAATGTTTTTGTAAAACTGTTATGTTTTTAATTAAGAATAATAATCGTTACATTTTTGTCAGAAGTTTAGTAATACTTATAAAAGATCAAATTGTTTGCAAAATTGTTAAAACAAATTAAATTACTCTTCGTCTCTTCACATAAAAACTGAAAAAAATTAAATTTCATGGAATTAAAAACAGTTTATTAACTATATTCTGCAAGTGGAGTAGAACAATACAAAAACATAGCACAGAAAAAGAGTTTGTTTTAGCGCGAATGCTAAAAATAAATGATAAAAAAACGTTATACACGAATAAAGCTTTACAAGAGTCTATAAACTGTGGTGCTCAACTCGTCAATGCCTTTCTACAATCTGTTTACTCTTCTTCTATTTGGCGAGAGAGAAAAAAGGTGAACTAGAGAAAAAAGGCGATTGAATGCCGAGAGAAATTGAAGTGTACAGAGAAGATGAGTTTCGCCGAAAGAGTGTCCAACGAAGTTTCGAATTCCGAGTATTTCGTTCTGTTTGAAATGAAACTAAAATTTGAAACATTTTTTCCAAGCATTGCATATCAAAAGCAAACGAAAAGGCATATTTAAATATTTTATGACTAAAGCAAAATAAAAAAAGTTCAAATGAAGTTGGATAAAAAGCAATTTCTTTTCATATTAGATTTTATACCGCAAGTCTTCTTACAAAACATTGTATCAAATTATAAATAAAAAATTTGCAAAAATGTATACAAGTGACATTTAATTCGTAATTAACTTACGTAAAATTACAAGACCAATAAAAGAATCTTCAAACTAAGAACCTTCGTCATCGTCGCGCAAAGACATAATTATACAACAACACCACTATAAATCTCACTGTCAATTCCAGTCACAATAAGCAGATCCCAGCTCTCGCTGACAAAGCCTTTCAAAAACAAACGCGAGCAAGTCGAAACGGTGTTTTCAGCTCAACAAAACGTCTCGCTCGTTCCAATTCAAAAGGACAGAGGGTACGGCGGGGTAGGTCGTGACAGTACCTGAATGTTTTATTAAAAACAGTCACTCGCTGCGCTTACGCGCAAAAATATTTATCAGTCGGTGCCGCGGAGGTGGAAGCGAAGGCGGAAGCGAGTGTCAAAGGGCAAAGGAAGCGCGGTGCGGTATAATGTAAAAGCCATCCTCTTTGAAGATCGTCAAGTTCATCAGCAGGCGCCGAAGACAAAGGCACCTCACTTTACAAAGAAAATTTTTCCGGCAGCGAACGCGCGCATAATCGCGACTCGGCCTTCGCCCCACACCCGCGGCGACGACGGCTACACGTGCGGGAGATCGTGCGGACGTTGAAAAGAGCCTCGCGAAAAAGCGAGGTGCATTAATACAACTGGAAACTAGAAACTCACGCGCTGCGCTTTTTCAGCTCATCCTTTTTATCCTTCTCGTTTTGTTTCCTTGTCTTTTTTTTCGGGTAAAGGGCGCACTTTCATCGGATGACGGACTTAGAGAGGAGTGAAAAGGGGATTTAAATGGTCAGAGCGTGCGTAATTTCACGAAATTACGGGCAAGTGGTGTTGCGCGCTGCAATTCCTCTCCTTTGTTTATTAATGCGTGGAAAATTTATATTTTTAGCGCGAGTAATTGCTCAGGGGCTTAAGCTCGTGCGAGTGGTTAATGCGCGTTGCGTGGAGTACGCTCTTTACGTGTAAGTACTGTAACAGTTATATTTGATAGAACAGTTTTATGATCATATTTTGCTCTTTTTTATTGTACGCTTTGAATAAATAATTTTTTAAATGTTTTTTTAATTTTTCTTTATAAAATATTAATTTTTATTTCTTTATTAATAATTTATTTAAATAATTCTCTCTCATATGTTCGCAGCTTTAAATATCAATAATTCATGGAAAAACTCAAGATGAAATGTTTTAGCTGGGCCATTTACGCCTTTCGTGACAATCCCGCTTTTCCCGTTTTAAATCTAAAGACTGTTTGTTCAGCTCTTGCTCCCGTCCCGGGATTCCGAGAACCAGCTTTCGAGAATCCCCGTGAGAAAATTCGACTCAACATCTCTTCTTTCTTTTACCTTGCATGTTTCTTTAAACTCGGCCACTGTTCCTTTGCATAAGACTACTATTGTCATCTACTTGGATAAAGAGTACATGTTTGTTTTGTTTTAGAGCAATGAAAAGAACAACGACGTTAAGCCTCTGTCGCACAGACTTCTGATACTTTCAAGCCCCCATTATAAAAACCGAGATATTTAAAGCCAAGCCCCCCGCGTAAAATTTTAAAGTTTTGTCGCACCTCAAAGAAGTTGGGTAACTGCGAGGAATCGAGAGGCTGGCACCCCCACCGCTTCTCGGCTGCTCCTTATATCAGAATTAAGAGCTCAGCGCCACCGAGCACAATGAATTCAAGGCCGAGGAAAGCCAGGAGTGGTGAAGCCCTACGATCTACGATGAAAGTTCGCGCCACGAGGATTTGAGGACATTATCTGTTCGGGCCACGCTTTGTAATTGATGGCGGTAATTTCGTCGGGGAAATAAATTTATCGCCCCAGCCGGTTTGCCTTTATTTCTTCTTCGTTTTCTATTTCTTCTTTTCGTTTGCGTGACGCTTGAAGTTAAGCTTCTCCAAAGTCTTCGTTCTTTTTTTGTTTCAACTGCGAAAGGAGCTGTGTAAACGTGTTTACAATAAAAGTTAGTAAATATACTTGGTCTCAAAATTAAGGCAAAACTTCTATTTTTTCAAGCTAAATTCACAAAACCTGTATTAACCTAATCCGACCAATAAGGTAAATTATTTAAGTTTTATGAAAATATACTTGCGCTTTTCATCTTATCATTTTATTTGAATAAAAAAAACTTTAGAAATTTTATTTACTAAAAATCTTTGCGAAGTAACATCAGAAGTAGAGAATATTTTGATAAATGAGTTGGAGCATCTGGAAATACAGATCTCAAACTCAATTTCCTTTTATAGAATCAATGTAAACCGTTTTTAAAGTATAATTACTTGTATTGTCCTTTGATAAATCAATATTTTCAAAATATGAAATACTTTATTATTTTAAATTAAGAATTCGTGGATTTATAAAATTATTGGTACCCTATTATGAACATAAGTAATTTTTATAAAATATAAACTAACTAACTTGTTTATATATTTTTATAACTATGACTATATTTCCGCAATATCATTATAATATTGCCGCAACATTATCATAATATTGCCGCAATATCATTATAATATTACTGCAATATTAATATAATATTGTTACAATATTGGTATAATGTTGCTATAATATTGCTACAGTATCATTACAATATTGCTACAATATTGACATAATATGCTTTGAATATTAATGCAATATTTTGTATATCACTTGTGAAATATTGCTAAAACATTGGTGCCATTTTGCTGCAATCTAGTTACAATAATATCAATGACATATTTTATCAGTATTTTAGCAATGTAGCATTTGTACTATATACTTCTGTAATACTGTTATAGGTATGTTGCTGAAATACTTGTAAAATATTGCTTAAACAAATATTTGTTACAATAATGGTACAATATTGGTTTAACAGTTACTTACAATTTGAACTTTTATAACGATTAAAATATAGGTTTTAAACTTTTTACTTCCAAATTTCGCAAATTTAAGTCTAGAGCGTAGTGTGCAGTAAGAATTAATTATATAAATTTTATAAAGTTTTAATAGTTATCAATTTTCCAACTTTTTTCAAGATTTGTTTAAAATACAATTTCCAGCCGAACTAAATGTCATAACTATCGATCGATACCATTGAACGTCTCGAACGCTCTAATCAAAATTGGGCTTCTAGAGGGTTTCAACTTTCCTTGTTAGAAGAACAGACAACAGACTTCGAACTAGCCATTAATTAAACAGTTCATAATCCAACTAGAGAAGTCCACTTAAGCTAGAATCACGTGCAACGCAAATTTTGAGAATAGTTAGAAAATCAAAAGATATCTAACCAATGTTCAACTATATAATATCTTGATAAATTTCCAGCATGAAAATTAATTATAATTCCTAAATGAATAACGATGGTAATTACCTAATTTGTCGGGATAAGTAATTTGGCTTTACGCGGAATTTATGTAACAGGAAGCAGCATTGCGACTTTCTAATTTTACGCAAACAGTAAATTACAAATGCCTCCGAATTCCGTTTCGCTTAAACAGCAGGAGAAGGAACACAACATCCCCCGGTTCGCCAAAGGGCAAATGGCTTTGTATTGTTACTGCGTAATTAGCGAGGCAGCGGAATTGAAGACATTCAGCCCCAGGGCTTGTTGTTTTATCGCGCGTAGGTTAAATTAAACACTTCTTTATGAACGAATTCCCCGCTCTGATAGTATTTTCCATTTGGCGTTCAGAAGCATTCTCCGGTTGCTCTTTTTGTTGCGACAAACTCTTGATCATAAAATACATGCTTTTACTATTTTATAATTGCTTCATTTTGTTTTGATTCAGACATTGTACCTTTAGGTTTTGCTTCTAATTTTGCTACGTGTAGTAATAATCAGCACATTGGATATATAATGCTGTTAACAATACATGATCAATATTGGATGCAGTGGTTAAGTTTTCATCAAATCATACTAAATGTACATTAACAATAACCTCGCCTACATAATCCTTGACTTTAAGATACACGAATATTCATCACAAAAGATTACAAAATAAATAAATTTACTAGGTATATAATTATTGTTTCGTCTCCCTCTGACATCACATCTGCAGCCCATCAAATTACAACGAATCTTGCAACAAAATCCAGCCAACCACCTCCGCAGCAACGATTCCGCAGACTCAAATGCACCGCGAGAAATAAATCCTCTAAATCACTAAACAGACAGGGAATCCAGTAGCGAGTGCGTGCTCCGCAGCTCCATCGCTTAAATTTATCTCTGCCGCGCAAGCTCGTTGTTTCGTTCCTCTGGCGTTATTATGACGATGCCTCCCACTGTGCGCGCTCGCTTGCGTCTATACATACCCTCGTGTGCGCTCGCAAGCAGCGATCAAAGCCTCGTCCTCCCCTTTTCCCTCCCTCCTCCTCCCGCGGAGCTGCGGGAACTTTGTCTGGAGAAGCCGGGAGCCGAGAGAGAAACGTCTCCGGAACAAACGGCCAAACATGGGCCAAACACACGTAAAGAGCATAACCTGTGCCCGCCACGTCGCGCGTGTCTCTTGCACACACTCCGCAGCTGCACGCGGCGACGGAGCATAAATGTATTCCAGAGCCTGCGGGATAAATACACCTGTGACCCGCGCGCGAACGCTGGATGCAGGCGCGTTTAATTTCCTTCTACTGCCGAGCCGGAGAGAGAGAGGTGGAAATTGTGCGGAGCTTTCTTGAAAGGCTGACTGTGCGGCTTGTCTCTCTGGCCGATCGTGCGCACCGTGACAGGGAAGAAATTCTTAACGCTGGTTTTCCGAGCGACTGAACGCCAATGGATTGATAACTGCTCCCGCGCGTAATGGAGGTGAGGCTCGAGTGGGAGCTTTTGAGGGAGGTATTTTCTTCTTAACTGCCTTCGTCGCTTAACTAGAGTTCTTCTACTTGGGCTACTTCTATTGCTTCCATTAATCCTATTGCTTCTATTATTTCTACTCGTGAGCTTTATTATACTTTCACTTAATTTTAATGACTGGTATCCATTTTGAGTAGTTAAAGTCTTTTTGTTTCTTGCAATCAGTTATTTTTGCAAATAATAATACACAAATAAAAAATGTAGGAATTTATAAGCATATTTTAGTTTAAATGAGGTTTTCATGTAAATATTAGTTGTAGGGACGGTATTAGTAGTTAGGGCTTTATTATCTTAAAATTTCGGTCATGTTTTCGTTTCTATGTAGAGGTGGAAACAAATACAATCGACTGCTATTAATTAGTATTAGGTAATGTACTGTAGCAATTTAGAAAAAAATATCTCGAACTAGAGCTTTGAGCATAATAATTTTGATAATTTGAAAATTAGAATCAATGTTGATTATATACTACTGTAACATCTGTTTGCGTTTAATAATTAAGCAGATTTCATTAATGTACAGCATGCTTGTGCATCGTTTGCAATAATTCCTGATCTTATAATTACCATCTCCTGCAGTAGTCGTATATAAGCACGTATAAGCACTATTTGCATTCGATATTCCAGCGAGATCAAAATGTAAGTTTAAATAAATGGATCTCGTTCCTCTTCAATTCGGTGTACCGTCGTAATATGAAAATATGCGTTTGAAAAAGACTCGGAGCTGTATAGTCATATGCATCAAGAGAGTAAGAGAAAGAGTGAGAGAGAGAGAGAGAGAGAGAGAGAGAGAAGCTCTTTTTAACGTTCTTTTTAAGTTCCGAGTGCCTTATAATTTTTTGCCGTCTCAAAAAAAAGGGGGAGAGAGAAAGCTTCAGCTTTATGCACCGTTAAAAAGCTGCGCGCACAACAGCGTCCTCGTAACAGCAATTAAATTTTGCAGTGATTGCGAATTTTGCTCGCAGCGCAAGAAATTCATTTAAGCGACTAACCTCCTGAAAGCTCTGGAGGTTCTTCGTTCTTAAACTGCGCTCGGGCCCTTTCAACTCGGATCCGTATATGGAACGGGCGCCGTAAGGAAAAAAAACATCAGAGACGCTTTTAGAGGAGCACGCGCGTGAATTCTCCGACATTGGCTCTCCGCGGGGGAGAAGAGGAAAGGGATGAAAAAGCGGGAGTAGCCCAAGCAAAAGCCCAGGAGGCCTTTTCATTCTCTTTCTAGCTTTCTTCCCTAATAATTCAGTCTGGGGAATATATAAGAATGCGAGCGCGCGTGATAAACTCGGGCAGGAAGCTTTCTCTTTCTGTGAGCCTCTCTCTCTCTCTCTCTCTCTTTCTGCGCAACGGCGCAGACGCATCCATGGGATACGAAACGATTACTCAAAGCCGTGCAAATGTGATAAGCTTGTCGGGCAGAATTGCGTGGGAGAGAAAAAGGTGGGAAAGGTAAAGGGGCTTAATTTTTACTATTGACTTAAACATGTGACAGAGATCGTAAAACTTTTAGGTAAAGGGGCTTAATTTTTACTATTGACTTAAACATGTGACAGAGATCGTAAAACTTTTTTGTTACAATTTCTTTTAGAATTAAAAAGGTTAATTCTTCAACTGAAAAGTTAAATATTTTGAAAATCAGAGCGATTGTCGAAAAGATATACGTTTAAATGACATGCAGTTAATTATGTTTCATGTAGACAACCACTATTTAAATTTTAATTGAAAAATGAATCTGGATATTTTACATATGAACTGTACAATTTTTTAATTTAGTAACAATTCTTATTCATCTATTTTGAATTGTATGAATGTTTATATATGTTTTCAAAATA
>JAPYZA010000345.1:0-40522 GCA_030522685.1 Eupelmus azureus
TTTCAAATAATTTATTCAAATTATCTGCTGTTCGCTTGACGGTTTCATCGATTAACTCCCCCGTCGTAATGATCGACTCACTCGGGGATTCTTTCTTTTTTTTCACAGATGATTGGGCTGAGAGTTTTAGTACACGGTACCATAACCATACGAGAACAAGCTAAATTTTTCCAAAGTCACTAATTCACATGTAACCGATAACTCAAACCAAACGAGCGGCGAAATCGGTGAGAAACATCGAGGACCATCAAGCGATTAGCAATTCAAATCTCGATAATTAATCGATGACATAATCAATTACCGATTAATTGGACGAAATCAATCAAGCGAAAATCCAGCGAACAGCGCACGCAGCCTTTGGCAGGAGCCAGGAGCAACACGGCAGCGGCGAGCCGTCCCACACAGACGAATTCTCCAAATCGGCGTCGCTCCCCCGGCTCTTACATAACTCATCGGCGTCCATTTTTAGCGAGCGCGCATCCAACGGAGGGAGAGAGAGAGAGAGGAGATCCACACTACTCTGCTGGGAGGCGTGTACCCAAGTTTAGCGATATCCCGGCTGCTCGTCGAGGCCATAATTCAGCCGTATACAGAACCCGCGCATTATCTCGCTCTCTAAGCGCTCCCCGGCGCGCGGCTGAAAAAAAAGTCGAGCGAACAATTAACACGTATCGCGGTCGTGAGAATGCAGCTAATCGAGCGTCTTATAAGTAGAAACGCGCGCGAGGGCTCAAGCATCCTCGAGAGAGAGAGAAGCATCGCGAGGACGTTACGTAAGGGGATCGCCTAACATGCATCCGCTCCCATGTATTAAATAAACATAAGGCACAAAGCCGCTGGCTGCTGCCGCGCAGCTTCATCTCCCTCTCTCTCATATTCCAGCCCGCGAGAGCGAGCGAGATGCGCGTATATATACACAGATATAGCGCTCGCTGGCTTCGCTTGTTTCTTGCGCGTGGATATCTGCGCGCGCGCGAGCGAGGAGGAGCGTGTGAACGCCGCGCGAGTAGCTAGCTCGAGCGTCGCGTCCTGGCATAGAGCCCCGGCCGTAACCCTGCTACCGCTCGTGCGGATCCTCCTAGAGATAAAGACAGCAGTCTGGAATGCTTGCATGCGTGATTACGCGCGCATCTGCGGCACATTACGTGCTGCCGCCGCCGCTTCGCCCGCAATAATAGATACAGCGAGAGTCTCGCGATCGATTTGCACTCGCGCGCCTAGGTGTATATATACCTGTAGCACCGGGATTTCGTAAGCGCGCGGTGAGATAGAGGCGAGCGGCTCTCCGATGATACGAAATACGTTCGCCGGCTCTCATGAATGAAAATCAGCGGGAATGTGTTGGCGAGTGTGGGTAAACGAGTGTAGAGCGAGTGCCGCTGAAGACGTAAGCCGCGCGCGAGTGAGCGAGCGATTATGTTGCGCATGAACGGGGGGGCTTCCGCGCCGAATCGCGCACTCTGTGAGAGGATGCTAATTGCGGCTTGTTAGAAACAGAGCCGAGTTCATCTTCTCAGAGCGGCCGAGTTATGCGGCCCGAGCGTTTAGGTATTCAATAATATGTGCATAGAAATTGCAAACTTTGTACGTAAGAGCGCTCGGGCGTGCTGCTGCTCTGCTGCTCTGCTGCCGCTTCGGCTATATTGCGCTTGTTTACAAAAGCTTTTAATAAGGATGATTATGTCATAAGTGCGAACTTTTTTTGACCATTGTTTCTTCTGCTTTAATGTTTCGCTTACGTAATTCGATATGTATATGCTTGGAAATTTTGCAATTTTTATACAATTTTTTGCAGCTTTTAGTTTCACTGGAAATTCGATGAAATCCGATTCACATTAAGATACTTAAAAGCTTGACGTTTTCGGTTACGAAGAAACGTAGCTATACTTTAAACTGCCGCATTTTTATGTAATAAGAGCAGCCATTATGTTTAATTGAATTAGAAACATTCAAACTTTCAAACCTACGAGATAGAAAACCGAAATTTCAACATATCCCTATCCATGCTAGATCCCACACGATACTCGGCTTTTTATCAGATAATTGAAGCCAATATAATCTACAAAATCTTTAATTAAACGATGTAAATTAAGAAAAGGAAAAAACGGGTGTAGTATCGGCGGGCATCGATGTTATTCGAACAGGCCGTACCTAGCCCGCACAATAGCTCACCAACACGCCTGGCCACTTACATAAAAGCTCAAGACAGAAGCGAAGAAGCGGGGGAGGGGGAGCTGGCTCTCTTGCGGTAGCACCTCTTCAGAGGCTTCCTCTTCTTCGCGGACCTCTTGCTCGATCGATCTATCGATGCATTAATCTCCCTGGCTTCTCCTCCCGCTCGCTCGCTTGGGCGCGCGCGCGCGCCCAAGAAAGACAGACTCGTTGCTGTGTATACGGAGAGATAGGCGCTGCCCTATTGCGCGATCGGGCTCGTCTATATACTCCCTTTATCTCCGGCGCGATCGCATCGAAAAGGAGCGCGACGACAAGGATATTCTGCTTTTCCCACATTAGATTTCTCGTCGAGTGCGTCCGTTGATTTATGCTTTTCCCACAAGCGCGCTCAAGCCAGGCCCGGGGTAGTCCCTATATATATCTATATACTTTGCAACACGGCGAGAGGCTGCGCACTCATCGATACAGCTCCCCCACCTTAGCCGCGCCATCCTCGCACTGAAGTTACGTATACAGAGTGCGCAGCCGAGCTATATCCACACACACACACACACACGGCTTTGCGATATCCACGTGTCTGTCTGTCTGTCGATCGTGCAGGAGAGCGTTTTGTTTACGTGCGCCTCGGCTCTACCTATAACGAGCGAGATTTTAGGTATGGCTGTATGGAGGAGGCTGGGATCAGCGGCGCAATAGGCAGACGCTGCGATTACACACGTGGCTGTGTACGTTTCTGTGTGTGTGTGCTAAGGATGGATATGGCGTTTATTGCCGACATTGTTACAAACGCCGTATTCAGAGATATGGAGAAGAGAAATGTTCTCCCTGTGTGAAAATGCCTGTGGAGATAATAAAGTGTCTACGGCCGCGGATTATCGACGCGAGCTCGACTATTACAGAAGAGGAAAATAGGAAATTCATTCCGAGCTATTATATGCCTTCTACGCTCGCTTGATTCCTGCTTTCTGCTGCTTTTTATGCTTAATGTTTTTATTAACGTTCTTTCTTTTTACTTCTAATTCATTCAAATTAATACTGTTTCATTGAATAATACCCAGTAGTTTTTAAGTATCTCTATACATGTTCAGTAGAAAAGTCGAGTACGCTAAGACATACAATAACGGACATTACACTATCTATATTATCCAATCAAACATATAAATCATAAACGTAATTTTTTCAAATAGTCATTAGTCTCACACTTCATGCAAAGATTATGTGTAAACTATTGATTTGCAAACAAACTTGCAGACATAGAGCTCGAAAATTGTGCCGTCAAACGAAAGCAATCCTTGCATGTGAACTTTGCAAAACCGCGTCTTTGTCAATAGCGAAACAAGTTATGACTCATATAATTCTGAATCACATAATTCGCTCCAGCTCACGCATGACTGCAATATGACCTGTAATTGCCTCGAATACGTACATTTTGATTAATCTGTCCGGCCGGAGCGGCGGCGGCAGCGGCGGCGAGCTCGGGCAAAAATAGCTCCGCGCTCTTATCGTCCCGGCTCTTTACACGTTTCTCGCCGCGCACGCAATGAATAACAGTTTGCGCAAGTGCAGCGGCCGATAGCGCGGCCCAAGATTGAGCCGTACCTACCGCTGAATATCCCGATAGCTCGAGGTCGTTCGGCCGAACAGCCGCAGCTCTCCCTCCGTCAAACTCGCGCTCACGTGCGCTCTCTGCGTTTATAAAATAGATAATACACGGCGCGTGGCCCAAGAGAGGATATACAGGAGAACGAAAGAAAGCCGAGCGCGAGCGCGCGAGCGACTTTCATAAGCGATCGGCTTATTAATCATTGTATCGACGAGAGATCGGGAGTACGCATTTTTCTCGGCTAGCCCGATTTCTATCGGGCGCATGAAAAACGGGACCAGCCGATAAAATTGTTCCTATATACACGCCGAGATCGAGCAGCGGATAGCGGACTCTAATACGCGGCCGCTCGAGAGGACATCGGATGGTTATGGGCTGGAGCGGCAGCCGAATTTAAGCTCCAGATGAGTCTGTATGGGCGTAAGCACTGACTAGGAAGTTTTTTTCTTCTTTTTTGTTATTGGATTTTTTGGTCGTGCCGTTGGCCGCTCGGCGGGCGCCGGTTGTTTTTTGTTGTTTTAACTTTCGATATTGCCTTTGTGTGACGTTAGAAATTCGGTAGCGGGATTAATCAATCTTACGGTGGTGGCTGTAGATCGGCGCTGGAAAAATTATTGGCCCACTTGACACCCAACGGATTCTGGGTCAATATGGGTAACCCGTCTGACGTTCCGTCAAGGCACGAAGCAGTTGGTATGAAAGCTATTATGACATATTAATGTGGACCACGTGATGTATTATGAAGAATGTCGTATTTGGCCTCTTACCGGTCAGTAGGCTCCGGATTCAAATTGAAACGTGCGCCTGGCTGAAATAAAGCAGCGTCACGATTACATTAGAATTGCCTAAATTAAAAAGTCTTGCGTAAGAAAAACATTAATCCTTTTAATTGATAATTCGTAAGAGTAGTACGGTACTGAAGCATCGTTAAAAACGTTAAGACGGCCAGAGTCCGGTAATTCCACGATACATCGGCACTTTCGTTCGCACATAATCTAGGTAGATCCTGCACACGCCCGTTCTCTCAAACGGCAAGTTTATTCATAATACGCTTGGGCCTGGGCACATAAGCGTCTGGTGTCTGGGCGTAAGTGTTTACGGCGACGTCTCTCTGAAATTACGAGGAATCTCTAGATCTCCTCTCGCAGTGCATAGACATGCACGGATACATATAGGTGCACACATATAGACGGAGAGAGAGAGAGACGCAGGATAGAACAGAGAGAGAGAGAGAGAGAGAGACTGGCTTGGCCGAGCCTTTTCCGTATCGGATGACGGAACTCAGCTACGGTCTCTCTGGTGCGCGCGATAGGAGGGTAACGATCGATATCGCCGGGCACGCGAAAATGTCAAGGGATCGCGTATCGCTCGTGTTCGCCAGATGCAACGCGAGCGGTTCGGAGATAGGCTGCAGTAGAGAGTGCTGCCGCCACCGCCAACCAGAGACAGAGGATACACGTTAGAAAGGATTAGAAAGAGAGCGAGGGTGTGTTTATGTGTGTAAGTGTGTGTGTGTGTGTGTGAGTGTGTGTGGGTACGTATCGGAGAAGGACCGGGTGACGAAAAAACGTATGTGCCTTACATAAACCGCACGGCCGCCCGACCACGCCCAGTTGCGCTCGCCGCGAGCGGGGCCCGTTCGTCTTTCCACTTATACTGCCGATGCAAGCGGCCTGTTCCTCTCTGTGCATACGGACGAAGACAGAGAGAGGGAGAGAGCGCACCGCTAGAGTTTAGATATACTTAGAGGGTGAGCCAGAAGTAAGCCGATCGCGCGCGCCAGCCAGCCTGCCTTTGTGGCCTTTTGCGTACTGGAGTAGACGCTTTTCGGTTCTTCAGACTTGGGCAATTTTCAAACTATCGTTATACGTAAAAATTATTAAGAATAGATTACTTCATCCATTTTGGACGGGGGAGATTACTTTCTGGAACCAATAATTCATGGATGCTTTCAGTTTATCGATTAACTTTATGTTTCAATTATAGACAATTTATTACTCTATTCTTTTATATTTTAAACCAAACTAAATTGACCATTGAAATGTTGAAAAAAATTTCAAACTATCTCGCGTGATTATATTTTTTCACTTTTAAGAAGTATGCGCCTAATAACGTTATTAGTTTCTTTAACAAGTTAAACACTGAGTAGTTTTTTATGAAACGTATAGTTTTAAAATCATGAAAAATTAAGTATAGGTTCTATTTTTAGAAATGCGGTTATACACACAAATAGACAACAATATCTCTAATTATATGATATTGAATAAATTTATAATTTTTCACATTAATAATTTATTGAAAGTATGAAAACATTATCAGCCATTAATTTAATTATTCGACTTATGTTGAACAAGTAAAACTAAATTCCAAAAGCTTGTTGAATCGAATAAAATAAATTCAAAATATGGAGAAATAAAGTACGTCAGTGATAAGGCAGCTTGCTTGTAAGCCTAAGCAATCCGATCCTCCAATATTAGGCCGCGAGCAAAAAAGTGTAGCACACATTGATAGAAAAGGGGCAGTGTATTTCACGAGCGCGAGCGAGAGAGCTAGAATGGTAATCGAGGTGTGGTCGGCTGGTTGGCGGCCGCTCGAATAGCCTCTCTATGCACATATATCTATCCCGCTTAGCTGCTCGGCTCGGTCGCTCGGCTGCTCGGCTGCTCGGCTGCGTTCGCCAATTCAATCTGTTTGCGCGCTCGCGTGTGTGTATTCGCGCGCTTGGTGCGCGCACGCGGGGCATCGTGGCGAACCTCTCGCTACAGTTGTAGCACCGGAACGAAAGTCGCGCGCGCGCTCGGCTATACACAAAATCCTTGAAATGCCTCTCTAGCGGTGGTGCGCGCACGCTCAAGCTCAAGCCGGGGAAAGAGAAAAGAAATTACACGCTACGCGAGCGCGTTAGATAGCCGAAGCGGCGTGCGTGCTGCGCTTATAGGAGTAGCCTATCCGCGCAATGATCTCTCTCTTTCGCTCTCTCTCTCTCTCTCTCTCTCTGCCGGCCGCGCGTATATTGCTCGTTAGATCGCGAATCGCGATATGATCGCCGGCGCCCGGCACGTTAAAAGGGCGCTGCACGCGCGCTATCATTCTTTTTCTCTCTTGCTCGCTCTCGTCGAGGCTAATGAAAAGCGCAGGCGCTCGTAAATGAAACCGATAGTTTATGGGGTCAAGTAGAACCCGATCGCTGATTACCGGCCTGATTACACGAGGGGATTGTAAGAAGCCCAGCGAGTACCAGCCTGGATTAGGAATTTGTATTATACGCGCTACTCCGGGGAGAGAAACAATTATTTCTCATTACACGTTCTGGGATATGATCGCTTACCTGCCTGCATAGATGCAGCCTCAAATTGAGCTGGCTGTTTAGCCGATCACACCTTCATTAAAGATGAGCCGACGTTAATGAGCGGCTTTTAATGGGTTAGCTGGTCAAAGGGGAGCGGATCGACTTTTGCTAGACTTTCAGTTGTCTTTATTCCGTGGAGCTGCGAGATGTATTCTACGCTAATTTCTCCGTTTCTTCTCTGTATTTATTGGAATGTTAACTTTTTCTCAGTGATTGGGTAAATACTGCAGTTTAAAAATATCAATGAAAGTATTTTGAAGAAAAAAGCAGTCGGACTAACTTTAACTGTTTGGTTATCTATTTTACGAGCGACAAAACGTATACTCCTTAGCAGAGCTCGAATCCAGCACTCCCATTTTCTTATCTTCGGCATAATAAGAAAAATGCTGGAAACATAAAATCCTCCATTAAATCAACTTTCTTCCTCTGAATTACGGAGAAAATACGAGGTCAAAAACGACCGCAGCATTTCCAAATTTTAAGACTTACTTTCAGCTCTAAGCAACTCGCGTCCGCTTATACGGCTATTGCGGCTGCCCCCGTCCGCGCCTGCGGTTTTCCCCTCCTAAACCAGAACCGCCACCGCCGGCGCACACTTTTATTACTCGGTTCCGCGGTCCATACACACACACACACACACACACACACACACACACTCACAGGTAGTCGATTTGCATGGGGGCCCAGAGGAGCCGCGCGCAGGGAGAGAAAAGCTGCACCCGAGAGCGCGAGAAGCGAGTTTAGAGAATTCATAAAGCCGAGGCGAGAACTTCCTCATTGAGGAGTTTTATTGCCCCGGCTACCGAGTTCCGTAAACCTCGAGAGCGAGACTGCATATATAGCGCGGCCCGAGAGGAAGACGAGGCGCGCGTGCCGGCTTGTTACATATACGCGCAGAAACGAGAGCCTAACGACAAAACGGGACGAGCCCGTGTGCGCGCACGTGGGAAAGGAGCGCATTGTTCGGCCCGAGGATGATGATCGTAATAATAAAAAAGAGCGGAGCCGGCTGAGCGGCATCTCCCACTATTATTCGTAAACGTCCGCGATTTTCGCGGCGCATTTTTTTCACGGCTCGTTTCACTTTTGCGTGACGCGTCGGGTTTCGCGCACAACAATGTAATTTCCCCGTGCGTGTGCAAAAGCCGGGATATTCGATACGCGCCCGCGCGCTGCGGTGGCTCATCTGTGCAAGCCTCGCGCGAATGATAAATGAAAGTTCTCGCGGGTATATATACCTATGCAGAGGTAACTATATCTGCGTCGGCAAAAGAGCGCTTTGTTTTGATAAGCGACTATAGGGAGCTGGGTAGTGCAGTAGGTGGCGCGCACTCGATATACATAGATATATACGTGTGTATCGCGTCGGCGAGGCGAGGCGAATATAACGCAACAGGGTAGGCGAGGAAAAACGAATTCACTTTCGAAAGGCGCGCTTTTTAGCGGCTGCTGCAGCCGATCGGGAGAGTCAAGGAAGCGTCACGCCAAAGACGACTACGACGACGCGAAGGCGGCAGATATCCGAGGCAGATTAGAGCAGTGCAGGAGCAAATAGGCGTATAGAGCGAGAGAGGCACGTATATATGCGCAGAAAGAGAGAGAGAGAGAGAGAGAGAGAGAGAGAAGGGAGAAAAGCCTGAAAAGAGATTAGTGGGTGTGGGTTGCGGCGGCGGTGCGAGAGGCGAGTGCTCGTGCGCGACCATGCGTTGAAATGAAAGGAGACGCAGCTAGACTCTCTCGCGCGCACGCTCGCCGCGCTGCGCAGTGGTAAAAAAGCCGCGCGCGGCCAAGCCGGCGACTCTGTTCACTCTCTCGCTCTCTCCCTCTTTTGCCGTGTTTCTCTTTGCCCGCGCGCTCCCCAAGTCTTATCCGAGTAATATATACTCTCTTGCGGCAGCTAAGCCCGTTTGGATGGAGAGAGACTCTATGCTAATTTTCCGACGCTCTCTTCGAGATCTGTAACGCTGGCGATGAGGTGGGCACCGCCTAGAATGGATTTGGGAAAAAATGAAATAGCCTTACTGCGATTCTTTCTACTTTGCTCTTTAGCGTTTAAAAATCGAGCTTTTGATACGGTTTAGAAGCTGTAATGTAATAAATGTTATTACTGTTGACGGCGATAAGTAAAATGTTATGTATAGGAATGACGGTAATTCAATTGGAGCTAAAAATATGAGAGGAAATACTGCATTGAAAATAAGAAGTTAAAAAATAATTTAAGAGCGTTTTTAGAGAGCAGAAATGATGCATGAAACCTCTTAAATCTTCGCGCTGCACTTTCAAGTAAAAAAAGAAGCCGGTAACCAGTTGAACGGAGTCTACTAGTACAGGAAAGCATCTGTCCGGGGGTGTTCCTGGTCTATTACCAGGCCGCTCACTTTTCTTAATCTTCCGACTTTTCTTTCTTATTTTGCCTTCTCGCACTTTTCCTCCTACTCGGCTGCGCGCAACGCAACTCGTTTGAATTTCCAGCGTTCCGTACGACAGGTGCTTTCGATTTTCTCTTGCAGCTCGATCTATCATCGTACCGACAGAATAAGAGCGCTATCACTTCGCAATATCTGAGACCTAGCCCGAAATATAAAAGGAAACTCGATTTCCCTACAATTTTCTAGGCATTTCATCTCTCTTTTAACCCTTTCAGATCACATTTATTTATCACTGTTAGATAATTTTTTTCTTTTTCGAAATAAAAACAGAATAGTTATATACATTTAAACGTCTACGTCCATCGAAATGGACATTGAATCTGAAAGGGTTAATAAATTCAGATAATTTTTTCTAATACGGAAATAGATTAGTCACTGGATGATGATGCAAAAACAAAAATTTCTTGTACTTACTTTAAGGTTAGCTCGCAAAAGTTAGTACACGATAAAAAGCCTTGTAAATTTACAGATGAAGTAATTAAATGTCACAGCAACAAAGTTTCGCGGATTTACAGCATCGTTTAGCGAAATTTATCTCCGCTTAAGCACAGCAGCGTCGAATTTTATTCCGCATAGGCAAGAAACAAGCAAATTATCGGATAACCGAGCGGTGTAGAATTTCATCAACAAAAAAAGGGAGAGGCGTGGGTTCCCGAAAAGTTACAGAGCCGTGTATACATCAACTCGGCGTCACACTATTACTCGTGCAAAGATTGATTTTTTCCACTTTCTAACGGCGGACGCGCGCGGCTGTGGCGCGATTTCCCGAACGCGCGCGCGCTGGAATTTCGTGATTAGCTCGTTTTTTGTCAACGCTATAGGCGGCGTTGGCAATAATGTTCGTTCGCGCGTTGAATATTGCCTCATCGAGAGAGCGACGGGCCAGCGCGAAAGTCAACGAGTCGCTTTTGTTGTAGATCTGCCGGATTCCTTCAGGTTCATTCTGTTCATTTAGCGTCCTTTCTTTTCACAGGTACGTATTCTTTTTTTTTACATTTTTTTTTTTGAAGTTTCACTATCGTATCTTAAATGCAAGACTTATACTTATTGTTATTCAGAATTACCATTTTAATTTGGAAATAAATTAATCAAGATTAGTTTTTTTCAAATAAGAAACATTAAATTATGTTTTGCACCATGATTAATAAGTATATTATTTTTGTATTTCAAAATCTTTTGCAAACTGTTTAAATCTGGCGCGGTATGATCAAAATTGACAGGTAACGCGATCTATGCGGATTATTAAGTACTATTTGCTGAAGATAATGCAGGCGCTGACTTTACCGACAGTAAAAATTGAAATATTGAAAATGTTTTTGATGATCATTATTTATAATTCATGATTATTAAATTAAAATGTATACTGAGGTTTAGGTATTTTATTATTAAATAAAAGAAAGAGCTACTGTGCACGATACTGCGTTGATAGAAATTTATTCATACTTTTATTACCAACTGATGTTTGGATCGGCATCTACATTATGCATTTTACTACTTACCGACTGATGGCATACTTAAAATGGAAAGAGCAAACTATTTTTTGGTATTATACAATTATACATGTATGACAAATAATAACAATACTAAAAATGAAATCATTTTTATTAAAAATTATGAAATCGATTAAAAGAAGTAATATTAGGAAGATATTAAAAATAAATATAACAACATAAAAGTTAAATATGAGGAAAATTAGAATTGAAATTTCAAATAATAAGTCAGTTTGATTTTTTAATAGCAATTAATGTATTATGGAGGTTTCTATACAATATTTATAGATAATTATATTTACTATATAATTGTTATATGTAATTGTAATAATTACGCTTGCGTAAACCGTAAGAATATATAACCTACGGGGAAAAGAGATAAAGAGCTATTTAGAAAACATGTACATACTTGTAGAATTTTATGTAAAAACTTGTGCAATCTCATTTATCACTTTTTGCAAAAGGATGTAAATAAAATTTTTAAAAATAATCGAGCTTAAAAAGGTATAATTCTAGATTCTTGAATTTCTTAGCGTGTTTTTATAGTTACACAGAAAAATTCCGGTGCTTATTGTTCATAAAACTGCAACTATCATATAGTTGAATCACAATAAAGTCGCACCGAACAATTGCAAGATGAGTGAAGTGACATATCTACTAAATTTTTAACTTTCTACGCTTTATTTTTTTTTCTTTCAAATAATATTCACATTTTTCTATGTATATATATATTATATGTATAATGTTTATATTTCATGATAATCATTAAAAATTACGGGGACTTTTTACAAACGTCATTATATATCGCTTAAAAGTAGAGATTTGTACATTCCGCTATCATTGATAAGTCACAGATAATTACACCCTTTTCTCATAATAATCACTATTATTTATCCACCCAATGCTTTGGCTTTACTTGACTAAGTTAATTTCGAACAACAATTCATCTAGCCAATGCGATTGATTCCATATTAACCACTCTATTGTTTATTCATTATTCCATCTCATCAAGTCTTTCTCGCGAATAACAAAATAACTTAGTCACTAATCAGGAACGAATCTTAACGGTTTTTTTTTCTCTAATCAACAACGAATTCGCCTCTGCCAGTAATAACATACAGTTAACATTAAATATAATAAATAATACTCGAAAGATCGACCGTTCCCTTTTTTTTCCTACATCATCGACGTCGCAACTATTTCATTTTATACAAAGAATCAAGGCGCCAACTTGAATTAATCGTGCGTCGTTCCGACGGCGCATAACATTCGAGTCGCATTGCCGTTAATCCGAGTCCGCCCTTTCTGAAGAGCTCGCACCGGACGATCGCGCAGCTATCTAAAGTACGTTAAAAGTCGTGGCTCTCGAGAGACGCGCCTCATGTCGCGCGTCTCCACTAGCGTCGCCCGAAGTAAACGTCAGACCAGTGTCTCGACTATGTCGAGATCTCGATTACCGGCTCGGCCATGTTGTTATTCAGCAGCTCCCGCTTGCTGCTGATCTTGAGATCGAACTGCGAGGCAGGCGAGGACTCCTTGGGATCGATGGGCGAGAGCTCGTCGGCCGGCTCGAGCGGCGAGACTCTGTCCTCGCTCTCCTCGTCGTCGTCGGCGTACTTCTTGCTCACCGGCACTATACCGTCCATCATGTCGTGCTCGCGCAGTCTGCTCGGCAGGTACGCCGGGTGGCTCGGCAGGCCGTAAGGCGCGGCGTCGGCTCCGTAGGTCACCTTGCCCATGAACGACCTGATCTCGTCGAAGTAGGTCGACGTCTCCTCCCGCTCGTTCTCGTTGCTGCTGTCGGCCGAGTCCGCCACGGAAACGACGCCGCTGCCGTCGTCGGCCTCGTGCTTCTTGAGGTGCCGGTCGAGATTCGTCTGCTGGCCGAAGCAGCGCTCGCACATCGGGCACTTGAAGGGCCGCTGCTTGTCGTGGATGTTGCGCACGTGGCGCTGCAGGTTGCTCGAGATGCTGAAGCTGCGCTCGCAGTACTTGCACTTGTAGGGTTGCTCGCCGGTGTGGGTGCGCAGGTGCCGCGTGAGATTCGCCGAGCGCGGGAAATTCTTGCCGCAGAACTTGCACGAGTAGCGGTCCTTGATCTTGCCGTGGCCGGCCGCGAACGGCGACTGCTGGTGCGGGTGGTGGCCCAGCACCGAGTCCTGGAACGGCTTCACGCCGGGGAAGCCGCCAAGGGACGGCCGGGCCAGGACGTCGTAGCTGCCCGGCCGGCCGCCCGGCGCGCCGAGCCCGTTCATCAGGGGGCCCAGGAAGGGCAGACCTCGGGCTGGACCGAACTGGGGCAGCGGCTGGAGGAGGCGGTGCTCGCCGGGAGCCCCGGAACCAGCAACTCCGGGGAAGTTGGGGAAGGGATTCGAGGAGTTTCGGTACATGGACTCGAGGAACAGCGGGTGGATGGGTCTGGGGTAGGCCATGTGAGGCGGTGGCGGCGGGGGCGTCGGTGACCTCACCGGCTGCTGCTGCTGCAGAGTCTCCGTCGGCGTCGGCTGAACGCTGTTTCTGGCCACGGGGCTGCTGCCTATGCTGTCCTTGCTCTCGGAGGCGGCTCTCTCGGCGCGCTGCTCGGCGCTGCTCTTCACTCGGCTGGATGGCCGCTCCTGGGGCACCGGCTGCTCGGAGCTGATCGCCGGGGGCGAGTACTTGCTCCGGCCTCTCTCGCTACTGGACACGGGCTCTTGCTCGGCTTCAGCCTCCTGGCTGCTGCTGCTGCTGCTGCAGCTCTGGACCTTTCGCCGCTTGGTCTGCACGCGCAGATCCAGAGGCTGCTCCGAGTCCGCATCCTGCTGCTGCAGCTCAGAGTCATCGGGGCTCGAGCGATGCCGGCGCTTGCTGCCCGGGCTGCAGGACTCCTGCTCGTTGTCCGACTGGGCCGGGGGCAGTGGCCGCGCGGGCGAGGGCCTCAGGCTCGAGGTGGCCTCCTCGGCCGTCGAGGGCGAAACCTTGCTGAAGCTTGGCTGCTGCAGCTGCTGCAACGGCGGCTGCTGCTGGGCTGGTGGAGGTGCCGCCCGGGGCGGAGTGAACCTCTCCTGCTGCATGGGACTGTCCTGCGGCCTCGACTCGAGCGACTGCCTCTCCCAGTCGTTGTGGAGCTTGGCCGCCAGGAGCGGGCGCAGGCCCATGAGGCTGGCCGCGTTCTGGAAGGCCTCGTAGTGGCCCATGATCCTCGGCATGTAGAGGGGCGGGGGGAAGAGGAAGGGATTCGGCTGGGGCTGGGGCTGGGGCTGCGGCATGCTGCTGGCGTTGCCGTTGGCCGAGCTCGAGGTCTGGGAGGAGCTGGGCGGCTGCGGCCCCGAGGAGCTGGAGCCGCAGTAGCGCTTGTGCTTGTTGAGCGTATTGATGGTGTTACACTGGGTGCCGCACTTGTCGCAGATGCTCTGCATGCGGCATTTGGCGTGCATGCGCTTGTGCCGGCAGAGGTTGGAGAACTGGGTGTAGGCCTTGAAGCAGACCTCGCACTGGAAGGGCTTGACGCTGCTGTGTATGTGGGTGTGCTGCTTGAGGCCGCTCGAGGTGGCGAAGGTCTTGCCGCACTCGGTGCAGGCGTGGCTGCGCGCCCCGACGTGGTGGGCCCTGATGTGGCGCTGGAGGTTCGACGGGTCCGTGAAAACCTGCGGGTCGTCCGGCTATTAGCGAAAATTTGAATAGGTTGCGCGCTCGGCTTAGATAATGAGTGTCGGGCCTTTAATGGCCTGGCCGAGGCTTCGCTTACCTTCGAGCAGTTCTCGCAGGGGTACTTGCGCACGTCGTTGTGGACGATGGCGCGGTGACGGACCAGCAGAGGCCGCCAGGCGTACGCGCTCGGGCAGCTCTTGCAGCAGTGCTCGCGCGCCGGGTATCTGTGGCTGATCACCAGGTGATTGTTCAGCCTGAAAGCAGAAAGGCAAAATTGGGCGTTAGAGAGGCATTCTTGGGTATATACTTGAGAGCTAGGCTACGGAATCGATTTTCGGAGAGTGTCGCAGGCGGCACGCGCGCGCGCGCCAAAGACATTATCGCGGGGGCGGCTCTGAGATAGTGGCTGGAAGGCGCGGGACGAGCAGCGAGCACGCGATCGGCCTCCCCCCGAGCTCTATGAGTTATGGGGAGTTGAGGGCCGAGGCTCGCGCTGACGTACCGAAAATGCGCGAGCCGAGTGCGTTCGTCGCGCACTTAACAACAGGTGAATCTCTCTTGATAAGCGCGCACGCACGCGAGCGTTTTTAATGAGAGGTGACGAGCTGGGATGACTGTCCTTTTTTTCTGGGATTTTTTGTTTAGTTTTTTTGATCGAAAATTTGATATAGTAGATAAAATCAATAGCCGCGTATTTTAGAGAATGTTAGAATATGGACATAAGATGCGTTATTTGGATATTATTTCATTTAATTAAATTTTCAAATTTCGCGTAATCGATAATGTACAAGCAATAAGTTTATAATGAAAAGCAGCTGTTAACAGGCACGCGAACATTTAACGCAATTAAAAAATTAGGGTTCAAACGAAAGCAATTTTGGGCAAAAGCGGTGTAATCGGCGCACTCAACCCCCGCGGCCACACAAAAGCCAGTCGAAATTGTATAGGCGTAGCACGAAGCGTGACGGATCGACGAGTTCCAACGATTGAGTGTAATCAGAAAATCTATATAGAAGGACAATTGCGAGGCAGCTTTTATGAGGTTCAGCCGGCACTTTATGGGCGCTCATCGGGCGCTCTTCATATTGTCTGCATCGCACGCGTTCACGGGGGTGTCAAGCGTATAAGTCACGTCAGCTTGCAGTCGTTACGCTTCATTAACAGACATTTTGCCGTAATGTTCCTGGAAGCCCTCGTCGAGAACTCTTTTACGCAATGCTAGAGCACGAGCGTCAGCTTGCATAATTGAAACGCGAAATTAGCGAAATTGCTTCGCGTTATTAAATTCACTTTGACGATTGATATTTTTATAAGTAAAAAATTCAATTAAAAATGACGCTACCATTATGAGAACAGAAATTATTAGAAAATCAATTTGAACGATGACCGAGGGTACTTAGCAAAAAGAAAAAAAATTAAATCAATCATTCACGATTCTCAAAAGTCTTCTACTTTCCAAGTAAAGAGCCAGTCAATAAGAAATGACGTCAAAAAACAAAAAGAAGGGAGCTTGGCAATGACAGTGCGCGATGCAAATCGATCGGGGCCTGCGTGGTGCGGGGCGTGAGAAAAGCGCCGTAAAAAAGAGAAAAGCCAAAGAATCGCAGCGAAGAAATCACGGCCTAATGATAGGGAGCGCGCCGCTTGACTTTTGGCTGCGCTCTCTCGCGTATAAACGGCGCACGCGCCGAAAAAAAAGGCTGCTCGCGTGCGTACGCGCTCGCCTCCATTCAGATCTGTCGAGTGGATAAGCCGGCTGGCTCGGCGCGACCCTCGAATCCGCGTGCTCGGTTAATTAATAATTGACGTTTGAGTATCGCCGACACGCGCTTCGCCCGATATATCTAGGCATCTGTACACACGTATATAGGCTGTGTGTGGAAAAGGTTACGTAAAGCGATGGCCCGAGGAGCGTGCGCGCAATCGAGCCGATCTGATTTTGGCTTTATGATTGTGTGTGACTCTTTCGCAGGAGGTGGTTGAACGACGAGCTGACTGCGGCTCGCGGGCTGGTTAATGCGCAACGTTACCAGAGTGACGCGATCGTTTAACAAAACAAAGGAGTTTTCTTACGGGGGTGGCGGCTGGCTTTAGATCGTTAATTTTCTGGAGCGAGCTTGTGCACTTGTTTAGAAGCGTTTTTAAGTAAATTGAAGGTGGTGCGGTTTTAATTATATTTCGTCCATTGTTTGCTTATTTACGAAATTGTTAATAATCAATTGATTTTAATATTATAAATTTATTCTATTAATTATGTAAAGAAACAAATTATTTTTAAGTCAACTTTAATTATAATAGTTTACAGTTTAAATTTAGAAAACTTTTTCATAGTAATAAAAATTAAATAGATAAATTCAAATAGTTCACATAACACCTAATGATATGTAAATATAAACAGAATTTAATAAAAAATTTTTAAATAAAAATCGATCCTGTTCAAAATGACTAATGACCATAATAATAAAATAAATAATCACAAATACTCACACTTCAATATCTTGGAATGGTTTATCGCAGACCGTACACCTTATCTCTCCGTCCTCGTCTTCCTCTCTGTCCTCATCAGCATGGGATGCCCCACTATGCTGCGAAGCTAAAAAATCAAAACACAACTTTATTCATCAAACTATCAAAAATAAAATACAACTAAAATTTAAAAGTGCCACATAATCCAACCCCTCCTACGCACCTAATCATTCAAAAGCCCAAACTCGCGAACGACACGAAAGCAACTTGCTAGTACGCGAACTGAAAACGAACTGACACTGGCTCTCGAGAGCTCATCGGTCTCTCGCGCGATCCGACACACAACTCAGCGCCAAAGACAATAGCTCGCGCAGGTAAGCGATGCTCCAGTTTGCGCCAACGAAGAGCGGCTCTCGGTGTCTCTGGACAATCGGCCTGAGCAGCTCGTAATCCCGCGCAGCCATTGGCTGGCTCAGGCCGGCGCGCCGCCCTCGCCGCAGCGGGCAACCCCCCCGCAACGTGTACACCAGCAGCAGTAGCAGCGCTAGCGCTGCCGGCAGCGGCGCTTCCACCCTCGTACGAATGTCACGGCTCAGCAGCGTGCAGGTGAAATCAGGAAGTCAGGGATACGTCGGCCCGGGGGGTCATTACTTACGAATCGCGTCCTGTGTCCCATCGGGCCGACGCTTCGTCTTTCCTACACCTTCCCAGAGAACATCGCGTGCAAAGAGGAGGCGGACTCGTGCACACACGCCTGCTGCCGCCAGCGCGCCGAGTTAACGCTGCTAAGCTGACGACTGACCCCCAAGAGCCTTGAATAACAATCGTGCGAAAATTTACCGAACGACGGTTTTTTTCTTTACACTTTCGTTCTGCATCTCTTTTTTTTACGGAGAAATGGTTTTGTTATGTGTTAGGTGATTGTTCTCTTCTATGATTATTAAAAATATTTTATTTAAATATAATCTGGTGTTTGAAATATTTAATAGTAATTCATCTCTTATATGATAGATATTGCAATTTTATTTTTAATTACTCGCCCCTTTTATGAAATATAAATAATAACTTTTATTACCCAAAAAAAAATATTTTATTTATTGTTAAACATCAAATTTATTCCAATTAAAATATTGCACACTAATATTTTTCAATAATTCATCTTTCCACTATCAAAAAATCCGACCGTTTATTTATAAATCAAGCACAGACAAACACTGGGATCGCCCGCGCCCATCGCTAAACAAACATCCCCCGGGCATCCCACGCTCTCCGGCCGACAAAATCGTTTATAACGAACTTTTTTGTTATTAAATTAGCTCTCGGGACAGGGCACCGGCTAAGAGGGAAGTGCTCGTCGGCGTAGCTTCCGATCTCTCGGCCAACGGTTATTTAAATCTCCCGACGCACTTGTCCGCGGTGGCGAGCGCGCGCTCGCTCGCCCCACCATATGGCGCGTACCCCCAACGGACCTTCATGGGAACCGGGCACACCAGCGCGCGCGCGCTCAAGTCAACTCGCCGAGTTAACTTCCAACCCCCTTTCCGATATGTATATGCGTATTCTCGCACGGGACACCGAGGACGACTAATTTCTGACGCGCTGGGCCGCTTGCATTTAGACGGCGATGATGATGCGGTTGAGGCTAGCTGCGTGCGAAGCGAAAGGAAGTCGAGACCCCCCTACGCTCTGAGAAAGAGATGGTGGGACCCGGTGCGTTTGTAAAAAAGGAATCGCTTTTTTTCTTTGGCTCTGCATGGGGTGCATGCCGGGTTGGGCGATTGAAGAGTTTTTTTGCGTTTTTTTGTCGTTGTTGGCGTTATTTATTTAGAGTAATTTATGCTGTAAGGTAATTCATCTGTTACGGGATACGAATTTTAATTGTTGCAATTGGCTTGGAATAACTGCAGAGTCATTAAAGAAAATTGAGAATAATCATTTTAAATAACGTTTGAAACTTGGATTAACTAATGGAAATAATTTAAGACATTGTTTTTTATATTTTTTAATCTAGGGTAAGTTCTTAATAATACTTATCAATCGTATCTTTTCTCATCAAAACTCTTCCTGTGAATTTTATTGAAATTAATGCAATTAAAAAGCATTAATGAAAATTTAAAACATTCCCATCGGCAGGCCCCACGTAAACACATGGTCCTAGGAATTATGCTAATTCTTGGACGAATAAGAACTTGGCCGCGCACGAAGTCGCGCTGTGGCAAGTCAACAGGTGGGATCCACTTCTGACACCCCCTGCGGCTAAGTCAGTTGGCCGTTACATGGGAAAAAGTAACGGACATTAATCGTTTCGTAAGTTTCATTTCAGGTGCACCGTACACTTTTCGTTCTTTCGCATCTTACTTCGTCCTGTGCGCTCCATGACATCCCTTTATAATAACAAACCTGACGTTAGTGTGATCATTAACGCCAGACAGTCGTCCTGTGACTAGATCAACATCAATGGATTTTTCGTAATGGGGTTGAAATGCTAGACATCCTTTCTTTAAAACCGGAAATGATGATAGTTCACATTTAAGTTTTTAATATTTTTATTTTTAATGAACTAATGGTTTTGAAATATAACGTTTTAAAATTTGAATTATCGGTTTAAAAAATACAAATAAATTGTTTAAATAATTAATATTAAAAAGAAAAAAACAATAACTTATATTCCGTATGTTAAAACCCAGATTAACTTATTCAAAATTAGAATGAACAGCCAAATCATAAATTTCACGAAGCCGTTCACAATCGGCACGTGAACGGCACATCATAAGCATCATACACGAGCGGCGGCGTTAAGTTAAACGTCAAATAGTCGTGTCATTAGAGCCGATTCGATGAATCAGATGGGGTTGCGCGCACAACAGACTACACGAATACTGCATCGTAAACGCGGGCGCGCGCGCGCCACCCCCTCGCTGGTAAAAAAAAGCGGAGAGCAGTGTCGCGTGCCCTTTTGTACCCCTTTTTTGTGAGGCGAGCGTGCGCGCGCCTGTTTTTTCGCTCTCTCGCTCTCGTCTATGCAGGAGAGCGCCGCCTGCACCCCTATATATGCTAGCGCGCGTGTTAATCGACAATGAGAGTCATAAATTATCGAAAACCCTAATAGAGACGTCGAACGCGGAGATAAACCCCAGAGACGAGACAGCGCGGATTATTGTACACGAGCGCAACTAGAAAAACTAGGCTGGAAAATCGGGCTCCATAACTCATGCTAAACTGCTGCGGCCTTCGAAAGGAGCATCGCTCGGGGCCTACCTCTTTTTTTTTAAATCACACAAAGCTGACTTTTTATGGGCGCGGTTTTTTCTTTCATGGAGGGGGTGAGTGACAAATGATGCTGAAAAACGTGCGGTTTAAAAAATTTAAATTTTAATGCGCGTGGAAGAATTTCACGGATGAGACTGGCTATTTACGGTACAACAGTTTACTAGTTTTTGTAATTGATTGGGAGGCTTTTATGGGGATATTAGATGTAAACTAAAAAATACTAAATTTTTATTTAAAATTATATACTTAATGCCTATCAACGTACAAATTATTTATTACGTATTTATTGAATTCAAGTATGTATTAATGTACTCAAAATTGAAAATTAATTAGTTAGGACCAATCATTAAAACTTTATTAAACCCTAATTAGAAGCTAACTAATAGTATCCATAATTGTATTAATAATTAGGCATCCTATAGTTAGTCTCCGATTAGTTCTAATTTATCTTATATTCGAAAGCTTCTCCGAAATTCAAAGCAAAATGCTTAAAAAGTGAATTCATGAATAAAAACAACTTAGCAATTACGTACTCTTTCAATAATCATTCACCTAACAGAAAACACAATAAAATTAACTACAATTGAATAGCATCGCGGTAAGGTAGACGCACTGCGAGCCGGAAAAGAGAAAAGAGTGTAATTCGACGAGAGAGAAACAAGTCAATCAAGCCTCGCCGCGGCTACAACAGCACCAAGGGGGGAGACAGATGTTTATCTCGCGTCAAAGATTGAAGAAAAATCGCGCTCCGGCGCGAGCTTTATCTAAATACATTTGTCCTCCTGTACACAGAAGGAGAGAGAAGAGCACACAACACATACAACGGGGAACGAATAATAACCCCGACTGGGTATACAAAGGCGCGCGGCCAGCACAATGCGAAGCGGCGTGTTCGAAATATTATATATCTGAGGTCGGCATTTTAACACGCGCCTGCAGCAGCAGTAGCAGCCAAAGAGACGGAAGCATTATGGTTGCACCCCCGAGTAAGGCGCGAGCCTGCTAGCGTTAAAGCGATTCTCTCTCTCTCTCTCTCTCTTCCCCGGTGTCTCTCCCTCCCACTGGGAGAAAAAGGGAAATGGAAATCCCTTCATGCCGGCGCGCAGATGCCCCCCCTAACTCTCCGCAAGGGTTACAGCACACGCCTCGGACAGCCTCTTTCTCTCTCCTTTTTTGTTTGACATCATTATTCCCGCGTGCGGAACTCGCACCGTCGCTTTTATTGCGCGCGAACGGCTATTTTTGCTGCGCCTGATGTGTGTAAACCTCTTTTTTACTGTAAGACTTCGACCACTTTGCGTTTTTTATTAAAATTGAGAAAACTTTGGTTTCGAATGATTTAGTTAACTGAAACGCTAAAAGAGCTGTGTTGATTACAAATATTACTTATTACAAAGTAGTGATTATAAAATATTTTATAAAATATAAATTGCAAAATATTTTTCCAATCTAGAACTGGCTGTGATACTTTTTCGCAAACGAAAGTTATATCAGGTCGTTTTGTCTCCCTCTGAAGTAGTCTGTTTAAACTCAGACCTTTTAATTAGTTTCAAGAACTGACTTAATTGCTATCGTAACTTTACTGTAAAACGACTTCTTTCTTATATCCCGGCTGGGCCAAGCTTGTCCTCTAATTAGAAAGAATCCTTAGAAACGACTTGGGTGATATCGTTAAAGAAAAAACTTTTCTGTAACGCATCGTTGAAAATTAATCGAATAAATTATCAAACTATATAGACTCTTTAAATAAACTCTCTGGTGCAGATAATATAACAGCCGTGAGAATTATGGATAAACATTTGCCCGGAACTGGTTGCGACCGTTTCCGGTATAGTTAGACTTGACTGCCAGACGGTGCACGATAATAATTTTAATGAACGAATGCAGAGATAAAACCATTTACTCCTGCAGTTTATCACGCATATTCCACATTTCTTTTACGGATTATATTGCAAAACGATATTTTATAGGACACAATTACAAATGATAAGATAGGATTAATTAATTAAAAAACTATTCATAATTCAAATCAGTCGAAAGCAAATAATTAATATTTTTTTATAATTTTGTTAGTCAGAATAATCAAGTAAATTCGCCAAAAATAATTAAAAAATGATACAGTAAATTATATTGCGAGTAAGTTAAAAACAATATCGTGAGAAAAATTAAAATTTGTATATAGAGGATCGTAAAATGACAAGAGGAGTATGGTCGTAAATGAGAATCAGAGAGAAACAGAGGCGCCCGAGCGCGCAATGTCGCACGTTTAACTTTAACAATAAGCTCGCTTTTAATTACCGCGTCATCTGGATATCGCATAACCTTTCCCGACGCCAACGCTTCCACCCCCGTAAACCATCTACTTCGCTGAGCCATCTTTCTGCAAAATTACAACCAGATAACTGACGAGCGAGAAAAACTTCTGCTGGGAGATTAATTTTAATGGGTATAACGAGGACTCGTAAACCACGCTTTTCAAATTGGATTAAAATTTGCTCATTAAGAGAAAAAATGAGAAAATTTATTGAAAAAGTCTTAGCTCAAGATATAGTAACATTTTTTAAAATGATGCTAGCCTAAAAATCTTAAGATTTATAGTATAAAATAATAATTTTTTTAATAAAGTACAATACAATTCTCTAATTAAACTTGTAAATTTTACTTTCATGTATAGAAAAAGTAAGTGATCTTGCGTTACTTTCTCAAATAGGCAAAAATAAATCAATTTTAATTTCTTATCTAAAATGATATTCGCATTCAAAAACTTTTTCGATAAAACTGATAATAAAGGAATGTTACATATTATACTATGTATTAACCTGACTCAATAACTACTTTTTGCATAAAATGGCCATTACAAAAAAGAATAAAAATATGCATTTTTAAACACTATAAAACAAGAAAAAATTATACCTTGGAAAATTTGTAAAAATTCTAATGCATCTTGACTTTTACAAAAAAATAATTGATATCATCTTGTATAAGGAAAATAACTATAAATCACACTTATTAATTATCTAAAAGTCGATCATATCTGAAGTTAAGAGCCAATCAAGTAATTTTCCTTCTTCTTTTTTTTATCTAATTAAATTTTCTGGGTATAAATTTCTACAAGGAATAGTAAAGTTGAAAGAAACTATAAATTATTTCTTATGTACTTATGTGATGTTGGAGGATTAACATTTATTTCTATACTCTCGTTATTAAACATGTATTGGAAACAGCGATTTTTAATATTTAAAATGTTAATCTTACCATAGTATAAATTAATGTTAAATCGTTTTTAAAGAAAAAATTACAGTGTTATCAACAAAAATTTCTTATTAATTTTATTTTATAAATTAATAAAAATAAATCTATATTTTAATAATATAATATTTAAAAGATGACGTACGTTATACCATTACGTTTAAGATAAATAAAAACTGAAAAACGTCCTTTTAGTCCTAACAATACCACTCTTTTCCATCAGATCGAAAACAACGCGATGGGCGGCTTTTGAGACTTAACAATGTATTAAAAAAAAAAGCCCCTCGAGAGCGTCGCATAAAAGAAAAATAATCAGAAAAACGCGGACGATCGCGAGAACAATAACGGCAATAATGTCAACAAAAAGTCGACTCTCCGCAAGGGGGCTGGCCACTCGGGCGCGCGCACACACACACCCCACCGCAGGATGGCCGATAATCGCGCGGCGAACGCAGGGGGGGGGGGGGTCAATATTCAACGGCCCCGGCCAGGTGAATCACGCCGGAATCAGGAGCCCGTGACGCGGTCGTTATACACGTATTTAAGCCAGGGCTCGCGCCGTTTCTTTCCGACGACTCACGATTCACGCGATTTAGCTTCGGCCCCGATTTCCCTGAGCGCACCTGACGCTCGAGTATAACGAACCGAGGCAGTCGGCAAGGCTGGCCTGGAGGGGGTGGCTATTGACTTTGATCAAGGCCTTTGACGCTTACCGTACTCGCTCGTGTTCTCGTCTTCGTTGATCAGTCGTGAGTACTGGAGTGGGGGATCTGGGGGATCTTGCCAGCCCCATACCAGCTCCTCCCGCGCTTCGATGTTGCGCGCCGCTTCGAGGCAACCCTGGAAATAATTTATCGGTTATTAACTCTTGTTTAAATTATTTAGTCGGCAGCTCTAGTCCAATGGCTATATTTCGATTCCAAATGCTAGATCTACTCTCTATACTTAAAACTGATAAAGCTAGTTACGAATTATTTATTAACTATCGCGTTCTTTTAAAAGAATCATTGCTAAAAAAATGTTTCTATATTAAAAAGTTATTTGAAGCGGGTTAACTCGACGAGACTGAAAAGACATCCGGCCACGAGCGCGTATTTTACGTAAGTCGAATGGATGTCAGGAAGTCGTCCATCGCGGGGGGTTAGAAAGCAGTTTGCGTGGAATGTTCATTCCAGCAGAACGCGGGGGCAACATATGTTAAATCAGTTAAAATCGCTTCAACGATCGGCTCGCGCCTACTCGCTTTGGGAATACCGGAGCGAGCCTCTATACGGTATACACCGAATTATTATTTTGCCCGCTGCAACTGACGCTCTGGACGTATAAAGATAAGCGTCAGCTGGTTTTTCACTTGTCCATGTAACTTTTAGAATAGGTTGCGAATTGTAATATCGAATGTGTGAAGGGTTTCAAGTGATTTGCTCGATGGTTATAATTAACTATTTGGTGAGGAGAATAAAATTGTTTCGTTTTTGACCTAATATTGATTTTTCCATAAAAATGCCTAAGTCAGCTGCTAAACATCTGTGTGCCTTCTATTGTTGCATCAGTCACAAAATATTTTTTAACTTTTTCAATTTATTGATAAATAAATGGAATCAGAGGAAAAAACTTACGAATCTATCTTTGGATGAGAGTCTTCGTATATTAATTTCGGCTGGATTTCTTGAATTCCGAAGTAACTTCATCCATTCGAACCTTTCCTCAAAGTTTTTTCGAGCAGTGTCCCAGCAACCCAGCATCTGAAAAAGTAATAGATCTGTAAATCAAAAACTAATTCATAGGTTTTATAAATTATTTTATGTTAGCCTGAATACATTTAAAAGTACATTTTCAAGCATTCTTTTAGAAACATTTTAATTCTTTAGAATAAGCTAGAAGATTTTCTCAAAACAATGCATTAGAAAACTTTTATTTTAAATGCAAAAACGTTGAACGTTATTGAGTAATCCTCAAGATGTGCATGAGAAAGCATTTTCGAAACACATTGTACTTCCAGAAGACTATTCAGTAAGTCTTTGTCACACTCGTACAAGTTTAATCTTATCAGTTTTCGCCTATCTTTCGCTGTTTTAAAAATATTTAAACATCCTTTGTTGAGAACAAAAATTGTCTAGAATATGAAACCTCGTAACGTGTATGTAATTTTAAAAAAAAGAAGGAAACAGCCCACGAATTTTTCTTTCAAACGTCAAACGTCATCCGCGCTGACTTTGGCCACGCAAATGACATAATGCGACAATTCACGCAATACACTTGTGCTCCGTCCAAACAGAGCAAATAATAACAGCAGCCGCTGAGCTTCGAACAGCACATCTTCTCTGTAATAACACTGTTGAAAAGAAGACTCAATAGAGGCCAAACGAAATAATAACGATAGGAAAACGGGGATAATTCAGTTTGGCCCATGCACGGAACATTGCCTCTGACAGACACTTGACTCGACAACTGCAATTCCCACCCCAAGCGTATAATAATGATTCTCTCTCGAGCGCAGCTAATTTCTGGCGGCGTTTGCCGGGCTGCATATTGCTCGCGATGCGGCTTACAGCCTATATATGCGGGGGCTCGGCTCTTTTCTACATCCCACACCCCGCAAGCGAGACAAGTGATTCTTTCAATTGTCTTGCGGCCTCGGCCTCATCCCGCGCGCGTCGCGCATGGCCAGCCAAGCGTCTCGCCCTCGCCACAGCCCCTCTTGCTGCAGCCCGAGAGAAGCGAGCACTTACCGCCTACTAGCGGACGTGTAGGACGCACCCACCCCCATGTGCTGCTGCTGCTGCTGCTGCTGTGCTGAGCTCTCGGCGTGACAGTGCGGTGCGATCGCCGTCTTTCATTGCGCGCTAATGTCTCGCGTTGCGTATAATGACGCCGAGGACAATGCCTGGAATGAATGTTGAGACGAATCGATGATTCGGGCTCGAGTGCGGGGCTTAGTTTTTCCGAGGTGACGAGAGTGAATTATGGCTGATGAGCGCTTTCCGGGGTGGTATTTTATTGATGGGAGAGATACGTGATGCGTTGTGATGTTTCGGGGGAGGTCGAGTGGCTGGGAGAGTAATCCCTAAAATATTCATTCGATCGTGTTGTTTGACAGATGAAGATGGAAAAACGTTTTGTGAGATTGAACGGTCTTACTAAAACAATTTTGCTATATTTTGTAAAATCAAAAATATTTAAAAGAAAAAGTAATTTAAAAATGTTATCAATACTGTAATAAAAATAGGTGATGACTCTGGGCACTATTTTTATTGGCATAGATAAAAATTTGGAAAAACAAAGCTACACCTGTAATCACTATACACACAAATCCAACCTATACGCATGTTGATACAGTTCATTCTTCTTTTGAATCACACCTCCCGAGCAAAGTGCCGTAAACACAGCCGATAATCCATCATTACCTGTCGAAATTCCTTACAGATAAACTCGCAGCCGATTTACAAGTGCCGTAAAGTCTAGACTTTTAACGCGCTCTTGAATACATAATGCCGATATACCTAGGCTGAATAAGCGAGAGGGGCAGACTTTGGTACATAAGGCCCTGTGTAAGCAAATTTCGAGCTCTCCCTCGTGCATGCGTGCCGGGGATATAGAGAAAGCGAGTAAAGCGATCCCTCTCCGCGTGCCGACCTGCAAGAAAGATGAGCGCTGCGGCGCGCGGCTCTGTTTGCAAAGCGTATCAAGATAGATTTCGAACAGGTGTATACCCTCTAGCAGGTGAACGAGCGGGATAATACGAGGAACCGGGATAAATAAATAGCTGAAAATATCACTCCTCCCTGGGCTATTCTCCTTATCGGGGGATACAAGGCGAAGGCCAATTTGCAAAGATTACGCCGGCTGTTGGTCTTCTCGAGGCCAACTAGGCAAATAGTGTGCATCGTAAAATCAATAAAATCACGCCTCAAAGCGAGCGTTTGTTGCTGGTCAAACATTTTTATTGCGCACTTGCAGACTAAAATGTTATTTAAGATTTGCAGTTTGTTCTCAATATGTGCATCTTCGAGCTATTATTTATCACTGGTAAATAAAACAAAAATAAAACGATCGACAACATTTTTCTAAAATCTCAAGAAACTATTTCCCCAAAACAGTCTAGCTTTTTTTCTCGGCACATTCATCCAGCGAGCGTCTTTTGGTTACGTAACAAACCGCACGGCTGTCCCATCAGAAGCCCCCGGCTTTTCGCGCTGGTCCGCGCACGGCCAGTCACCCGTGGCGCAATAATCCGGATCGCGCGAAAAACCTGCCCGGTCCCGGTGAAAACATCGGATGAGTCCCTACGCTACTTTGCCCTTCTCTCCGAAGGACGGCTTAAGCACGCTCCGACACTCTTTTTAGATTCAGGCTCTTCTTCGTGCCCGTTCACGGGATGGCTCGGGAACGTAAATGCGCGGACTTCTGCGACTCGTCTTTACGCCTTGTGCAATCGGGAGCGATGTCTTGGAAAACTACTGGAATTCTCATTGTTGCAAGTGCTGGTATTTATTGGGTGTAGGTGATGCTTCGCTAGCTCGTGGGAAATTTTAGGAGATACCGATAGGTGCTACATGCTTGCTTTTAGTTTATATTTTAGTTGTTATTTTTTTAAATATTTGAATAAATTTTATGGATATTTTGTACGAACCCACAATATTAGTGAAGAAAATTGAAAAAAAATTTCAGGCTAGGCATGTTTGGTCCACCCAGCTTCTAAAAAGAAAGATTACCAATAATACCCACAGATATTTATGATAGACAACTCAGCGATCGAGATCGCGATAAGAATGTTTAAAAAAACCTAAAGCGAAAAAAGATGGGCCCACAAAGACAAGTATCATTGGCTCGGCAGGTAGCTCGAGTCCGAGAAGCTCGGAACGTGCGCACGCCCCTGGCACCCATATAGCAGAACAAAGTAGGATAAAGCAGAGGTTTTGTCCAAGTTCCAGTATAATGGAAAAAGTGCGCGGACGAGCGCAAGACGATTTTTCAGAGCGATCGCATAATGGCAGGGGGGCTACCGCAGCGAGCTACTAAGGAGCATTTTTGAAAGACGGTCACGATCCGGCGCGCCGCGGGTGACGGAGGCCAGATTAGGATTTGCAGGTCTGTCACACCTCGCGACAATGATGTGTTAACTCGAGGCTCATCGGTGCGAGTAAACAAATTTCTCGGAGCTGCTTCTGCTTTTCGGATCCATTAAATGTGGAAGGGAGGCGTTGCGTCTGTTTGCGTTGCGAATCGGGATAATTTGTCATCGATACGTTTTCGTTACTGTTTTTATAACGAGGAATTACAGAAAGTTTAAATTTGAATAAACATATAGATTGAGAAATAAAATTTATTCTTTTACATAATTTTTTAAGTGAATAACGTAAATTGTAGAAAACTAAAAATTTGTCATTTTTATTTATAAATGTGTATTTTAAACTTTTTTTATAATAGGAATATAAAAAATTTATATAAACCTTAAAAATCTTGATTTATAAATATTCAATTAAACAAAGAAGTATTTGAAAATCAGACAAGAGAAAAATAACAACACAAACAAAAAAATAAAATATATATAATTTCGATTCTCCGAGAAATATAAATCTCGCACCATTGTGAAAAGCCAACTTTCATTCCGAACGCGCGATTCCCCGTATTGACGAGCACCGATAAAACGAGAAGAAAAAAGAAGCACCGGGCGTAGCCGCGCTCCTTCGGGCGCGACACGTTTTTCCCTCTTGTTCGCATCTTCATCTCCCGGCGAGAATAGAGAAGACTGCAGAGAGGCAGCGGGCAATTTCGAGGGGCGATCATCGAGGACGCGTGGACGTGAGGCCTCCTCGCGCAGCGGGAAATCGCTTTGTCGGTCGCGCGCACGGACATGTGCGGACAATTCCTGCCGGCAGATTTGCCTTCTCCATGCGTGTTGCCATCCCCTATAATCGCGTTCTACGCTGGGGTTTCCAGATGCCCACGCGTCTGACGCGCAGCTCGGGCTTTCCAGTAGTTGCAGGCTCAATTCCGAGCATTCGAGGCGGCGCGATTGAAACGAGTTTCTTTATTTCTTTGTGATGACTGATAATCCGCGATCGGTAGGCCCCGGCGCGCCTCCCGTTTCGGTGTTAATCAGAAGTCGGGAAAACGGGAATCCGTGGAAATGATTTTTATTTTTTATTTTTGTTTGTGTTAGGTCTAGGAATAATTTGGTAAACAAAATGTTTCTGTAAATGATTGAGTGAAAAATTGTTTAATTTTACTAAAAAATCATCTTAGCTAAAGCAGTAGCCAGATCCTTATTTATAAAGTTAAATTGTTTTTATTTTAAAGTTAACCTGAAAAATTTTAATCTTTTAAGAAAGAACTAATTAGTCTCGTTAAAAAAGTTGAGAAAATGTTTAGAATAAAAAAATGAAGAGCACTGAAAATTATGCTATTAAGTCATCGTTTTCGCACGATGCGTTAAATTTTAATTAGAATACAGAATGAACGTTGCACTTTCGTAAAAACACGTAATGGGTAGTTCGCAGTACTGCAAAAAAATCGAAACTGCTTAAATTGGCATAAAATGTGGTAATAGTTTTAATTGCGACGTAGCTACAATTCTCAAGAATTTTTATTTCTGGGCAATATTTAATTTTCTAAATGCCATAACTATGTTGCAATAGTTTACGTATACAGAATTAATACTAATTGTAAGTTAAATCTCATTCAACGCAATAGTAAATAAAACAAAACTCTATATATCTATATACTTTCTGCTTCTTTCATTCCCCCAATAAAATTTTTACAGCACCAGCCCGAAAAAGTGCGGTGGACCGCTGGAGTGTTGTGGCATCCGAATAACAGAAAAAGGTGAGAAGAAGGAACGCTTTAACGGCTTACCGCAGACCAATCCGCTGATTTTCCACAAGAGATATCTTACTCGTTATCTGCTCTAACACCTCCATTGTGGGTCAGCCGTTGAAAGACCGAGCGCACAGGCCCATCACTTTTCGAGCGCCTCGGCTACAAGATGAGCCCCAGCGGGGAGTCTTTGCACTGGTTTTACAAAAGGACTCGTCCCGGTACCATCCAGACTTTTCCGCTATCTTATATTTCTATTCAAATTGAATGGCCAGCGTAAGCTGTCACTTTTTCCTTTTCTTTTCAAAATATTATTTATTTTTTTTAACAGCGTAAAATTATAACTGATCTGTTATAAATATTTTATTAAATATTTTTTAAACAACCTAGTTAAAAAAGTAAATAAAAAGTAGTCCCTACAAATTATTTTAAATTATTTAACTTTTATGATATAAAACTCCGTGTCAATTTATTACTTTACTTGTAACTTCAATTTTCAAAAATTAATTAAAACAAAGTTCTGCGAGAAATTTAGTATCTTCTTCGTTTACATAAAAAATAAAACAGTATTCCTAAAGTAAAAAAAAAATGAATTAACGCAGAAAGAAAGTAAACTCATGGTGGAAAGCCAGAGAACCCGGGGTGAAAACTTCAAATGCCGCTGAACGAAAGGCCCGCGATCGTTTCCTTTGTAACCTCACACCTCCACAACCTATACACCCACACAGCGATCCGATCCGCTCGAAAGGTTTTCCTCTCGCATTCCGCGCTGGAAAAACAGATAGTTCCAGCCCTGCTGCAAAGCAGAGAGCGGCCACGCACGGAAGAAGAAGCGTCAAAGAGAAAAAGAGCGAGGACGATCGGTTTTGCGGGCCCTCATAATCGGCTGCAGCGATCCTAGCACGCCTCATCATTGTCCCCCGCGCGGCGAGTGAGATGTCGGCCGAGAGATGCTGCGAAGAAGGAGACGCGCCAGAGAGGATAAACGGCCACGCCCAGCCGATTTTCATCTCTCTTATATAGGTCCGAGAGGTCCTGCGAAAAACGAGGCCGCATTTCCATCCCTTTATTATGCGGCCCTTATATACGTGAGGACATAGTGTGCGTGTCCCAACGTGGGACACGGCTTCATTTGCTCGATCGCTCGGCAGACGCGGAGGATCGATGAATGTGCCCGCGTGCCGCTCTCGGATTAACGAGGACGAATGTCAACGAGAACGAGGAAACGGGAGGGCCGCAGCGGCTGTTACAAATGGATTTTGCCGTTGTGTCTTCGTTTTTTAAAGTCAGATTAGCTAGTGGTGATGTAGGCAAACGTCTTTGGATCGTTTTACTAACGATGCTGGATTTAGCGGATGTGCTTGGATGTCGTTAAAATCTGGAGGCTTGGATTGAAAAGTCGCTTGATTGTTTACTTGTGAGTGAACGAAATTTATAGTTTTTACTAATTATTTAATAGTATTTAAAAGTGTATTTGGAATATTTTCTTAACCTTAATCTTAAATTAATTTTTCTAAAATATCATAAATTAATTTTATATTAAATCATTGATAGTTTTAATGTTTATTAAAAAGAAAAATCTACACTATAATGAAATATCTGCTGGCAATGAGTCCCTTTAAGTATATGAAGGATGTTCGAAACAAGGAAAGTGAAGTTATGAATAAAACCGATCAATAGCCAGATGATAGCCAAGCGATGGTCGACGTAAAAATGCTTTTAACAGCGCAGCATGTTTCTTGGCCTTACAACGTAGGTCGCGGCATCAAGAAAATTTATTTGACGGCCACTCGTCGTATAACCTTCTTTATTAAACCAGCGAGTTTTCTTTATTTTATTATTCAGCAAAAGTTGCAAAATTTTCATATAATATTAAACAAAGCCGATTTCTTCTCAAATCTGACGATTCACTTTGAAACTAGGATTTACTCTCCAAGATTTCCGAGACACTATGAAGTCAAGGCGCCCTCCGTCACAATAACTCGACTCGGCCGGGATTAATTAAGCATTAATTAAGGCAAGATCCAGGAGAGAGTGAGAGCGAGCGAGAAATTAAGGAAAGATGTCGCCAGAGAGTTCCGTGCAACGTGCGCTCTGTATAAGCCAAGTCAGTGTACTTCCAGCTACTACATCTTCTCTCAATTCGGCAGTGAAACTCGGGCTCAAGAGGGGAGAGATGTGAAAGGACCTTGCGCGCGCTAGCTGGCTCCTGTATTAACTGCATTAAGTAGCCGAGGATCGTAAACAGCCCTGTTATTTAAGGGATGATAATTGAGAGAGCTGCGCGCTGACGCTCGACGAATTACGACCGAGCTCTATATAAGCAGGGTAGCTATATAGCTATACTGAAATCTCGATGAAAATTCTACCTATTATAAGAATCATTCTGAAGTCTGCTAAATTTTACAGGGGCTGGACATTTTGTTTTAGACAAGGACTCAAATAGTCAAAATTGTGCACAAAAAAAATAACAATTAACGAATTTTACATTACATCAAAAAGTATAATATAAATAAATATTTATCAAAAAAAGTAATCCATCAAAAAACTAGTAATACTTAAAAAGTTGTTTGTTTTTGTCACATAAAAGAATTACTAAAGTGGCATCATAATTCAAGTATGCAGATACAGCAATAAAAGCCCGAATAAGAGAAACGAATTAGCCCGGGGCTGCATCCGTGCCGCCAGCAGGCGGCCGCATCAGCCCATCCGAAAACTCATGTAAAGCATCGAATAACGCTTGCATACTTGACCCACTTGACTTTCCTGCCTTAGAGGTAGGCGCTGAAAGTAATGCGCGTAATGACAAGGCGATACCGTGTCCTGCGAGCCGTGTCTAACGCGCAGCAGATGCCACCCTCTTCCCGTGAGTTTTGCTGCGCCCGAGGCATACACACACACACACACACACACACACACACACACACACACACATATATATATATATAGAGCGGCACGTCGAAAGGGAAGCTACCCCCGGCTTTTCTATCTAACGGTATAAATTATATCAGCGCTCGCGCGCGTCAAAGCCAGCCCCCCGGGCTATGATCGATCATTAGAGGCCTATTTACCAGAAAATTTGGCAAAATTGTTTTTCCGCTGCCGGCGGCAAAGCAGCCAGCGCGCCGAAGCGATGACGAGGACGAAGGCAGAGTGCGCCTGACGTGCGCCAGACTCGATATCTCACTCGAGCTATATGAAGATTTGTCGGGACGACGGAGCGCCGCCGACAAGCTCGCTCTCTCTCTCTCTCTGTGTATATATCGTAATAATGGTCGCGCCGGCGATGCTCCAAGGCGCGCTGCGCCTCCCGGCATGATTGATGCTTTTATTTTTCTCATCGGAACGATTTACAAGATTGCGCGGGCCTAGCCTGTCTCCCGTGATAAATTTTACAGATTATCAATCGCAGGCCGATTCTCGGATCCTGCGAAAAACTGCAGTCGATCGGGCCGTTGGATGAAAGGGGAAATTCGCGAGGGGAGGCGATCTAATTTTGCATGAAAGAAGGTAATTAGATTGTCAGTTTGCTGAATAAAGTCGTGAATTATGCCGGGGCTGCAGCCGAGAACGCAGGCAGATATATATCTGGAGCTCGAGGCCCCGGGGGTTTAGGTGTATTCCTGTGTATATTGAACTTGGCTGCTCTCCCCGTATGTGTTGGACCAGATTAGTTCGGTCATTGTACGTAGAATGCGCACGGCAGCTTGGCTCTATGCGAGCGCTCGTCCAATATGTCAAGCCAACCGGGAGAAACGAACTTAACCCGCTGCTGTGTGTACCTATGTGTCTACTGTATCTGCGTGTTTGTTTCCTTAGTCTTCGCGCTAAATTCCAAAAATTTCATTTGGACTTTCGTGAAGTTCTACTCCTGGCAATCTGGCGTTTCTATAATATTTTTCCTTACTAATTCGCTCACTATTATACGGTATTAAATAAAAATAAAAATGTATTAAGTACATTCATTCAACAACTAATTTATGTTATAATTTCATCTTGATTAGAGTTGCGGTACAGATATTACTCCAAAAACTAAAATACAAAATTTCTAGTTTTATTTAAACTAGACAGTTTCAAAAATAAGCCACTACAGAGTACGTACTTGGCTCAATTTTCACAACTGTCCTCGCTACTATCGTTTTGCCAATCAGTCGATAGAGCAAGAGAGGGAAAATCAAGGAGCAGGGGAGAGCTCGGAAATCGAGACAATCGCGGCACCACATCAAAGGCGCCTCGATTGTTTTCCGTAAATTATAACCGTAGCACTTACTCGACTTCTCGTTATGAGTTGCGAACAAGTTCAATTAAGTCTGCGGGAGTCTCTCTCTCTCTCTCTCTCTCTCTCTCTCACTCTCACGTCGCTCTCCACGCTGGTGAAACGGCTTCCTACACACGCCGGATCCTTCTCTCTCGCTCTCTCTCACTCGTTCGCAGTTTGCGCTCTGTCACTTGCCTTCCCCCACCCCCTTCCCTCGCGCCGAATCATTTTCCCTCCTAGTTACCTTTCTCTCAGCCCGCTCTCTCGCTCGTGCTTATTATTTCTCCTTCCTTACATCTCTAATTTTCTTTCTTCCTCACTTATACACAAAAGTCCGTTTAGCGTCTCAGCCGTTCATTTTGTCTAGCTGCAGAAAGTCTCGCCTCTCTCATTCTCCGGTCTTCATTCTGCTCGTGCAGATTTGAAAGGAGACGGAGAGAAAGAGATGAAGCAAGGGAGATAGAAAGCTGCTAGGACACGCTGGGAGCCTTTTACGACGGATGGGGTGTATCTGGTCAGGGCGACGATGACGAACGGGGTCACGCTCGTAGCAGCAGGCTTTGTCGAGCTGACAACACGTGCCGCTTATGCTCATTTTCGACAGATAGTGCAGCCCCTAAGATTTATCGCTTTCCAGCCGTCCAAACATTAAATTCGCTCGCGCGCTAAGGACCCCGGCTAAATAAGGTTTCCTCTAGTTAGCGGCGCGATGCTATCTCGTGGGCGTATTCTCGAAAAATATCATCTGTCTTCATCGAACGTTTTTACTGGATTTTTAAGTCTACGTTTTATCGGTGCGATCTTTAAACATTAAATTAAAATAATGAAGCCAATAAATTATATTTTGTAAAATTAACTAACCATAATATTAATATGTTACTGAATTAATGTATGCATCACTAAATGACTATATAATCTCCGAGCAGTCAATGCCAACGAGCCAGCCTATCCTCAACACTAAGCAAATGGGATGGCACACGATTATGCGCGAATTATAAATTGGCCTGTGACAAGGGTACTAACGTCTCTACGCGCGCAGTACACAGTAGCACACGCTCTAGGGTCTAGTCGGCTAGGGTCTCAGACGCGGCGCCGTTCCGACACACAGAAGAGCAAATTTAAATGTCAAAATATACTCTCGCGCAGGTCCCTACAAAGGTGTATCATATCTTTATTAACATAATGCGAAAGAAGGCGCGCAGAGCGGTAAAAGTGTCAATCAAAAGGAGGGAACTCGATTCTTGGGAGAAAGAGAGAGACAGAGGCGCGAAAAAAGGGCTAGTTAGTCGGTCAGTTCTAGCGCGCGCGTGAAAGAAGAGCTCGCGTGTTCGGCTGTGCATACCGTTTTGTCGTGACATTCGAGTACACGTTTTCACTTGGCTCCCGGTTTGTCTCGTTAATATTATTCCCTTTGGACTTTATGAATTTTTAACCCTTTTGCCCGCAAGGTCGTCCAATTTCGTATGCATCCTGTGCCTTTTAAATATCAAGTGTTCTTTTTTTTATTCTTGTTTTCGTGTTGCTGTTTTTGCTCGTTTTTGATACAGATTGTTTTTCAAATAAAAAATCAATAAAAAGACGTTTTTTTAACTTAAAACCGAATATTTGCATTGAAAAATTATAACAAATACTTTATGGTAACTAAACAAAAACCAATCAATCAAATTGAAAATTTTATACGGTAAAATACGATGATTGAAATTATATTTATTTTTTTATTTATTTAATACATTAAATGGGCTGGAAGTCCTTTACAAAAGGTATAAAGTTGTAATAAATTTAATTTAATAAACATAAATTAAGGATCTTAACGTATTTTTAAAAATAGATAAAAATATTAAAAATATTAAAATAATGATAGCACTCACAAAAAACTACACTATAAATATCTAATATAATTTGCTCTTATACTACGCATTATACACATTCTACGCGTTTTACGCATACCTATTTCAAAATAGCTGACCGCGAACTTGGCACATATTTCGGCGCTAGAACGAAGCGAAGCCCGTCAGCGGTTGACGAGCCGACAAAGCTGGCGATCCCCACGGGCGCCGATTGTCTCCTGTCCCGTATCCCATTCCCGCTCTCTTCCCGTTTTCAAATTTAAATTCGGAAAATTTCAAAATTAGTGCCCGCCGGTCAAACCTCCCTGTACGAAGTAACCCTACGCCTTGGGAATATTCTCGCGCGTATATATCGATTTGAAGAAAGCACAAAGAGAGAGACGGGCGCGCGTCAAGCTTTTTTCCATGCACTTGGCTGGTGTACCTGAAGCTGCAATTATAATGCGCGCTCGGCATTGTACTCGGGCACTTCCGGGCCCGGGGACTCGCAACGCCCCGATATCGGAGCACTGGACAATGTCCAGCCGCGACAATGTGTCCTTGGCTCTCGGCCCGACCCCCTCTCTTTTTGCCGATGTTTCTTTCAGGCTCGTCGCGTGCTGTAGTAACGAGTGAGCGCGAAATGCGATTCACACTGTTTGCCTAATCGCCGTGTAGTTGGAAGAGGATGAACGCTAGTCCCGCGGGAATCGCGCTATGCGACGCCACTCCCCGAGCGCCGCCTTAACGAGCTTTCTTCCAGGCATCCAGACAATGTGTATCGATGAATGAGAGAGAGAGGCTGGGTAACAAGATTGCTCTTATACAGACAGCTGTCGGGAAATGCTGCTGCTTCTCTCACGTGGATTATACAAATTGCTGGGCTTTGGCCTGCTTTATTCAATAGAAAACTGGTAATTGCCAATTGAATATGTATTCTGTGATTTTGAAGATCTAATTTTCGTTACAGTGGAAAAAAAGATGTAACGCTTTGCTTGAATTGCTAAGAAGTGGTTCACGGGTGACAAAAGAACTTGGAAAATGTAGAAAGAAATTTGAGTTTTCTCAAAGTATGTCGAAATTTCGAGCTTTCAGAAAAAAGGAGGCAAATAAGTCAACGTCAAAAATAAGGCAAAACAGATGGGAGCGATAGCGCAAAAAGCGGCAGTTTAGCAAGAGAGCCGGCGAGTTTTTATTAATGACAGTCGGTTTGTGGGTCAGCTAATTCGTTCGAATGCTCGTCAAAGCGGGCCCTGCGCGCGTGGGCTCCTTTTGAAGTCGTGCAGGAAAAGAGAGCGGCGGCGCACTCGGCGCGCGACGCGTGCACGTACAGCTTTGTCCGAGTTCACCATTTATATAATTTGTCAGCGGCAAACGTCGCTCGCGCGCGCTCGGCGGTTTTCCACACGATTTGGCAAAAAAGTATATACGCGGCGCTTATTCTCTGCTCTCTGGCTGGCATCATCCCTCCGCTGTGTTCTTCTGTGCCTGCGGTGCTCTCTCTCTTTCTTTTTTTTCCGTGAGCGCGCATGAAAAACAAGCGTGCGGCTACGTTTTGTCCGGCTTCGAGGGAAGAGGGGGCGTCGCAATCACGTGGAAGTAACTGCTCTCTCGTGTGCCGGGGGATAGAGAAGAGCGAGAAAACGAAATAATTTGTGGGAAGAGGTTTGAATTGAAATAAGTACTGAGTTGACGATTGTTAATGAGCCCGTATTTGTTTGCCGACAGATTAGATAATCACTTATATCTTTGCATATGTATAATACTTATTTTGATAATTACCAAATCATTAATTTGAAAATATCTTATTTTTTATGAGTAGACTATTTTTATTTTTAGCTTTCAATAAATAAAAAGTCATTCACACAAAAAAATATTTAAAAAATTTATTTTTATTGTACTGGCAATAAATTCTGAAATTTTGTATATTAATGAATTAAATCCAGAAGAATTCACATGTTTTCGTTGCATAAAAATATAAATCAAAAAAGCCTCAAATCGTATCTAGACAAAAATCCGCGTACAATAAAAAGAACAAAGCCAAGAGAAAAACCGAAACACTAATAACCGCAAAGTTCGACGTATCCTCCGAAAAAGAAGCGAAAATAAACGAGCTTATCGAATCGCGTGCCGCTCTCCGGCACGAGCGCGCGCGCAAGGATTGATCATTTAAGCGCTGGGCGCGCGCGTAGACTCGAAATCATCCGGTAAATTGGTGTCGTGCCCTCTTACTACTATACACACACACTCTCTCTCTTTTCTAGCTCAACCGGCATCACAAGGGGTGCGAGAGTTGCCAGAGGCTCACGCGCGAGTGGGCTAAGCCTAAGATTGGTTTAGCAGCCACGAACCGGCACGCCACTACGCGCCGTTTGATTACGCGTCAACGAGCTAAACGTACCCGCAAGACTCCTCTCCTCTCTCTCTCTCAGCCCTTTTTTTCGGGCGCCCCTCATTTTTTCCGGGCCGCGCTCAGAAAAGCTATACCGCACTATATTGGGATTCCGGGGAATAAAAAAAAATCTAGTCTGGTTCTGCCACGGTAGCAGGTGAGAGACGGGTAATATCGATACCCGTTCGCTCTGATCTCTTCGTTTGGGTTTTGTCATTCAGGGCCTCTCTCTTTTTTTCGACCCTCGGTGCGTGCTCGACGCATAAACATGAAATTTTGGGGAAAAACGTCGGTTTAGCTGGTTTCGCATGGCCGATCGGCACCTCGAGGCCCCTTCTGGCTTCCTCCCCTTGCGCCAGCTAGGATACAGCTCCATTTCTTGCGCGCGTTTTCGAGATGTGAGAAAAGGATTATAGGGCAGGCGAGTATAACGGCGCAAAAAAGGGAGACGATTTTTCTCAAATCATCCGCTTCTCGCTCCTTTTCCCATCGAATCGCTCTTTTTTCCCCTCCGTCAAATCACCGCAATTATATACCAGCCGCGATCGCGATAACTCGAGAACCCAACGAAAATACTCGGAATATAATCGAAAGGAAAAAAATTAGGCGAATCATCGAAGCGAGCGAACGGATTACAGGCCGATCGTCCGGGATGTAACGCGAGCCTGCAGCAGCGCAGAGAGAGAGAGAGAGAGAGAGAGAGAGAGACGTAACAGCATCCAGCGACACCAAGGCATATAGAGGATCGATCCCTGTGAAATTCGTGAAAATTGGCGTGGCGGCACGGACGCGCGAAAGCAGCGCGCGCGCGCGACCGCTGCGCGTAGGGGTTGATAGATCGTCCGGCAAAACGAAGGGGTAGTTTGCTTTAATCTATCCCGTAATCGCCCGGTCGACAGTTGGCCCCGGCCGGCGCGGCGGCTGCCTTTTTGTCGGCCGTTAGATGGATGAAGCCATTTACATTTTGTCAGTGCGACATGCGCTCTTGCTATCATATCTATCACCACCCCCCGGCTTCGCGCAGAGTCCGACGAGTTCACGAGCTGGGAGTATGCTTGGCGGAGTGATTCCTCTCGTGAGCCTGACCTTTCGATCTTTTCCTCCGTCAGGGAGCGAGCTATTTAAATCCCGACGTCGTCCAGATTGAATTGATGAATCAAGATATTAGCTGCTAGTGACTACCTACTAGATGTCAGGGGATATTTTCATTTTTTGGAAAACTTGTTGATGCATCGAAGCTTTTTGTGTGTTTCTAATAAGGTCGAGTTCTCGGCAAGTTCAGCCAAAAAATTGATGGTTTTTTTTTAATCTTATTATGTAAATTTGTGTATGAATTAGTAAACTTTATTAAATAAAAGTTGATCAACAAAAATTTTAAACGCGTATTTCTTGAAACGTTTTTTTCAAGCTGATGATTACGATAACTTTTAAACCACTTGATGGATCAGATTTTTTATTTTCGAAAATACCTGAACGTATTAAGCTCTTACAATATAGTTTTTTTATAGTAGGTCAAAAAGTGGAAAAAAGTAAAAAAAATTGTTATTTACATTTTATTGATTATTATAA
>JAPYZA010000346.1:0-36828 GCA_030522685.1 Eupelmus azureus
GTTGCTGGAGACAGCGTCGGATCGTGTTTTAGAAAGTTTCTCCAAACAATAGTTTTTGAGTTGGACTCCTAGCGAATGCAAGGGTAAAAGTACGTGATGTTTATTCGCAATTTTTTCCAAGTTATAACGTAAAGTAAAAAACGTGGATAAAAGTTAGAAGCAGATCGATTCGTGAGTATTCCCTACAAATACAAAGTCTTTTATTTTTCAGAGCTAGCCAAATTGAAAAAGTGTAGGTAGGTACTGTTTGATCCAAATTATCCGCAAAACTACTCCCAAACAAAAATAGTTATTCAAACAATGAAAAATTCAGGCGGAATAAACGAAAACACCGCTTCGCAAGCAACGTACCACTCAAACCGAAGAGTATAAATAAAGGTAAATAATATAAACGGCAAATATCCACGGAAATGAACTGACGTATTCGCAAACGCAGAGCTGCGTCTAGTCTCCGATATCCACGAGGCGATGAATAATACAGACGGTGCGGTCGAGTAACCTGTTTGCATCACTGCCTCCGTTTGTATTGGAAAATTAGGGAGAAAGTTGTAGTGGTAATATGGATCGAGTTTTAACCGTTTTGCGAATTTTAGCTTGTTTATCAGTTTTACTTTTTTTAGAAATATGAAAGACGAAAATTTCTGGATGGTAAATTCGTTGCCAGAATAATTACTAATATGGTAAAACATTTTCTGAAAACTTCAAACAATATGATGTTTCTTAAAAATTTTATAATTCATTATTCAGAGTTATGATTTGTAATTTACTGAATATAAAGATCCATTTAATTTTAACTACTTCTTTTACAATTATGTATAAAACTCTCATTTGTCATTAAGTCAGTTCCGTCTCATTTCATTAATCTACCTCACAAATTATGATAAATAAAAGCTGTGCTTTCATTTAAAATCTGTAAGATATTGCATTGTATTATAAATAATTCAGTTGCACGAGCTCTAGTGTATTATAGTTAAATCAATCAATAAATTATACTTTATAATGAACAGGAAAATGTTTCTAAACACAGTTGCGCAAAATAATAAACATTTGATTATATACTTACAGTCTCCTCTGCTCTCTTCGATGTCGAGGATTATGTTCGATTGATTGATTTCTAACTCGCACAAGCCTGAAACAAAAGAAGATTATTTTAAAGTATCATTTAACAATTAAAATTCAATAATGTATTCACAATTCATGTCATATTTTCCGTATAATTTTAAGGGGCACATTTTTCTTCATTTTCAAAAATTTTTAACTAGCGATACCAAAAAAACAACAAAAATAACCAACCACCATTACACGATAAGATTATACTTGAAGGTCAAAAGAAAGTCATTAACATCAAAATTGCTCGGATAAAAAAAAATCAAGCTCTCTTAAAGTTCTCAGCGAGCTGCGTCCTCATTATTCATGCCTCCTCTTGAGAGGCCAGCTCGAGCTTGAGCACGCGCGGCAATAAAGCAAAATTGAACGGCTTGGACAGGGCGATTACACGGTTTGAGGCCTTTGGTAATGAGAACGCGAAGACGGGAGAAAAGAAGCGGAATCGCGCGGAGCGCAGAGGTGTTAATTCGCGCCTTTTCTATACGAATATTCACTTAATTACATAAGCCGATAAATAGGTGCCAGTCTGCGGCGGTGAAAAGCGCGAAATCTCGTTGGAAGATGGTTATAAGGGCCGAAATGCTGATCGCTTGAAGAGGTAATGATTGGATTTCGAGTCGAGCCAAAAAAATTCTTCGCGAGATTGATTGTACATTACGCAGTTTTACGTATGAAAATAGTTTATCAATCAAGGGCTTGTTTACAGGTAGCGGCGAGGACACGCGAAAACAAGCACTTATCGTTTGCTGTTATTATATTTTAAGGTTAGAGGGAATTATGAAAGTAACATGACAGTAATTAAATATATATATTCTAATATCGATGTGTTTACGTATTTTAAATCTCTTATCTGAAACAAGCAGTGATCTATTCGTGTAAAACAAGATTTCCGTTCAAATCTTACATTCTTTGACACCCTCCTCAGATCTCTAAAAACAAACCCACGCAAAACACTCCCAACTGCAGCTCTCTTAATCTCAACGGAAGCATCATAATAACGAACTCGCAAAAATCAACGATTCCCCTGCGTCCAATCTCATCAATCCAGCAAAATCCTAACGGTTCATTCATTATGACAAGCATCATCCGCGCAACATCCGAAAGCCAGAGGGCGCCTCGCACGTCCAAAACAACGGCGCGATCAGAAGGAAAGTAGGCGGAGTGCGTGGCCCCTCGAGATAGCCGAGACGCCAGAGCACATTGTAATCCATCTCTGGCGAGCTCGGCCGGCTTTTTCGCTGAATCAGCCTGCCGGCTAAACGCGCGGCTCTGTACACCTGCGCGACGTCTATCTACTCGGCTCTACAGTTATAGAGCTGAATAGATATACGTAACTCGGCGCCGCGAGAGCTTTTTCGATATCGTTTTCTGGATTGCTTTTTTTTTCCTTTTCTGGAGGGGGAATGAAAAGGGGAGAGATAGCGGGTGGAAGGCAGGAGCGTTGAGATAATTAGACGGCAGGCGGGCGAGCGTGAAAGTGGCGCTGAATTTTAAAGGATTTTAATGAGAATGGAATGCTTTGAAGGTACTGCAGAGGAGCTTCCATTGATGCAGGTGCGTAATTGAATGCAGCTTTTGAGGGTGGAAAAGTGGGATTTTTAGGAACTGTTGGCGAGGGTGATTTTTGTTAGGGAATGGATGTTCTCGAGCGTTTAATCTACTTACTGGAATGACGTTATAATCTGTTATTCCCAGAAATGCATTAAGTTTCTCATTACTTGAATATTAAAAATATAATTTTATTATACGATTGATTATACAATAGTTGTAATTTATATGTAACGAGTTCGTGATTCCATCAAATAGAAGGCTTTAGACAATTAAGAATCACGCGAAGGGCTATTGCAACGATGATTATTTCCAAGCGCATCTTGATAAATGTAACGTTAGCGTGAATTATTTCTTAGATAGACAGTTGTAAAAGCACAAAAGATTCAAGCCAGAGCACAGAACAACAAAGCGCTATACAGGCCGAAATCTCTAAACTCGGCTACAATGCAATTTTTGCAATTGCACCCAACAGCCGCAATAAGAATATTCACACCGTTACATAACGCCGCTTGCGCAAGCCCCCCTCATTCAAATTAAAGGTTACGTTTACCGAAAGAATTTCTCCGCAAAATTTCCTTTCTCCGACCCGCAAAAACGCCTCGCCCAATTCAGTCAATGGACTTATTTACGCTCCCGTGCGCCGAGTAAATTTGCAAAATTAGTCAGCGCGAGTTATGTGCACAGGATAAATTTAAAGTGCACTGGGTCGATATCTGTGTAATGGTAGTAGTGAAATTGAAAAATATTTAATCAATAGTAACAGTGTTAACTGCTCTGTAGCTCTGATGCGGTTTCTCCCTCCTCTGTCTCTTATTCTGAATTATTCTTCGCACATTCCTATATACGTTCAAACTTTATGATCTCGTTAATACTAATAAAAATAATGAACTACTATATCTGGCATGTTGTGTGATTGCAGATACGTAATTTGTAATATCTAAGTTTCAAAACAAAGACGAACGTATTTTTATGAGAGGAAACATTTTAGCTGATGATAAATTTTAATGGTTCTATCTAAACGTAAGTTCAATGGTTTTACAATTACTAGTACAAATTTCAGGAATATGGCAGAAGTTAGTAAATGGGTAAATAAAGTTCAAAATTCTATCGTGAACATTACGAGATTTCCGTGGAACTGCAGTTAAATTTAACGAGTTCAATACTTTTTGAAATTTTACATCCATAAACGTTGCATATGCTACACTCTACGTTTTTTATTGAGTCCCACGGTGGTTGAAAGTTACATTAATAGGTTTAATTTTGGGCCTTTAATTAATTAAATAAAAATATTTTTTGACTTTCCAAAAAGGATATTACACAATTACTCTAGACGTTCAATAATAACCCAAGACATCCCTGTTAAAATTTCACAAACCAGTTCAATAACCTCACCGATCAATAGTCCCAAAAATGATCCAGAGCAAAAGCTTTTCCTAATCGCCGGCACGAATCGCACGCGGGCAGCCGGTTAGGCAACTGTATCGTGGGAATTGGCTGGATAAGCGCGCGCAGCACGCGACAGATACAGAAGTGCAGCGGCGCTCGCCTTGCGCTTTTCGATTGTCGCTCCGCGCGTGGCGCATTGTTATTCGGATGTGTTTTTGTATGGAAGTGGAGCGCGATATTGCGCTTCTGTCGATGCCGAATGAATTGGCAAAAATTGAGACGTGATTTATGCTCGAGCCGCTCGCGCGTATAATGCGCCTTTATAGATTATTTCGTCGATTGAGGCTTCTGGTTGGGTTATATAGCGGCCATGGAAGCAGCTTCGAATGCTCGATTTATTTTGAGTCGCGCGGATCAGTCGATGTGCTTTTTGTGAGTTTGTTGCGAAAATTTTGAAATTATGCAGTAGCTAAGGGAGCGTTGCACAAACCATAGAATGTGAATAAAGGAAACAGAATAAATGGTTTGTATGCTTCTTAGTGAATGAATGATAATTTATCGTTTCCTTTTTTCACCTGACTTAAGTTTCGTTTCTATTTTTATAAATATGCATCCAGTATTCTTCCGCTCGAGAAAAATCTTGTACCTAAAATAAAGTTTCTCACTAAAATCTTCTAACCGTTCGCACCATAATAACCCCTTCCCAAAATCAATTCAAAAAAACCTATCCCTCAAACACTCAATCCCAAACTCGGCCAGGCTCCAGAAACAACTCACAGCTCCCAGTGGCAATCCACATCGCTCGCAGCCTCAATACACCCGGCGCGTAAAAACGACTTCATTCTCCTGGACTGCAGCGGCAGGGGCATTAGCATAATACAGCCGAGCGCGGCGAACAAAAGCGCGCGCACGCTCGTCCACTTATCTCTCGGCGGGCGCGCGCGAGGTCTTAGAAAGTGCAGAGCTGCGGCGCACGAGCGTTTTAGAAAGCACCCACGCGCTCACGGGGGTCACCCATATCTTGCTCGCGCCGTTCACCGAGATTTCGAAGCTGAGAGAGTGAGGAGGAGGGAGTGAGGTCGAGGTGAGGACAAAGGCGCACTCTCTGGGTTTGTGGGTTCGATGCTGCGGGAGCGGGAAGGATTCGAGATCGGCTTTTGGTGTAGGTAGGATGAGCCTGGATGAGATTGAGGGGGAGCGAATTATTGATGAGATAGTGATTGGCGTATTCGGAGAAGCAAATGGTTTGATGTGGGTTTCCGAAAGTTTAAGTTACAGTTACGGAATGGGATTAGAGTTGGAATGATGATTGATTAAGGAATGAAATTCAAAGGTAATGGTATGAAATTTTTGTCGGCATATTTTTATCAAGCTCCGTTTGCGATTATAGAAAAAGTTAAGATTGAAGAGCTCTGGGCAAGGGAATATAGCTGTGCATCATACTTATATCCCATGAATAATGTTTTCCGGTAATCCAAATGAGAAATAATACCTTCAAGGTGATTTTCAAATCCTTCTTGTTTGGAGAATAAGAAAACTATTTTTTATTTAATATTCAGATTTGGAAAAATTTTCGATGTCTGTTGTTGTTTTGATGGAGAACAACACCATAATATAAATTTTTTCAAAAAATTAAAAATCAAATAAAAAAATTGGATTACCACATTATCAACATCAACAAGGGTCGTTCCACATCACCTTCAATTATATTAATTAACATCTACGTATTCCAACTAATACTTAAATATATCACACAGCAAACCTCTAAACAAACCCATTTCCACATTTCGCACATCACCCAAAAACACCTGCTATCGTCATCCCCAAAATCGGCGCACTCACGGCCAGCCATCGGTCACGAGGCGTGGGAATGCGCTCACCGAGCGTATTTCCTTGTCCAGTAAACGTGCACACAGGCGAGAAAGAGAGAGAGAGAGGCTGCAGCGATATCAGTGCTGTCGCTGTAACAGCAGTTGTGTGACGGAACTCACGTGAGGCGTCGTTTAACGCTTCAAGTACTGCTGCTACCGCGAGCTGATGTTGTTGGTTTAAGCTGAATGATATCGTTTTGATACAATAGAGATTAGTAGACAGCATTTGGATGAGTGTTACTTTTTTAAAGGCAAGTAGATTTTGGAATAGAATTGTTGCGACGTGGATTGAGTTGTTTTGGAATTTTAGATATTGTGTTTGGTGAAATGCGTCGATTTATCTGAGAAAAGCTTGCGAGGCTCCATCTTTCAACCTCTGATTCGGTGAAAAGATTCTACATGAAACCTATTACGTTAATTTTAACTGTGAATACTAGCCTTCACTATGCATCACTTGCTAGTACAGAAACAAGATACTGCAAAATGAAAATGTAATACATGAAAATTTACTGTCAGTATATCCCACGAAGAATAGAAAAACAACGCATACACATTACTTTAATCCATGAAAATCATAACATCAATCTCAGTAGCTAGAGTCTAAAGTTATTACGTGCAATCGCAACTACATAATAAAACAGTTCAACGTACCATGCACACTTTGTCGAAATCTCACGTAGATCCAAGAAAAAAAACATTGTTTCTCGCTCTTAAATTACCGACCCACCCTCAGCAGTCTCTCAGCATTCAATTAATACATAATACATGACCGCGGAATCGAGCCGGCTTAGATTTATGAAAACACACCTCTTAATGTTAATTTCCTTTGTACACCGTAAATTGCGAGCTCGCAGCCTCCCGGATAGGCTTTTCCGCGGCGCTCTCAGCTCTTTTCTCGCGTGCTCGCACGCGCCGAGCTGTGATTTACTCGAGAAAGTCCCCGCATCTGGGCCGGCGGGCGAAAGCGAAAAAGCCGCGGCTGGCGGAATATTCAGTGATGCAACGACGAAGTCTGCCAAGGAGCTTTCTTCGTCTGCGAAGCGGTTTGTTTTTGCTGAATTGCAGTTGGCTTCGCACTGTGGTTCGCACTTTTTTTTTAGTGCTGGTGTTGAGATTTTATCTTTGGACTCACTGGGGCTATAATTCCTTGTTTAGTGGAAAAAATATTCGTTTGCTTGTCTTTGAGTGTTTGTTGAGGATGTGTAAAAAGTGGTTTACAAACTGGTTCAGTGGTAAGTTCAAACGTTGTTTTAAGTAATAGGTTTCTTTTCAGTTTTTATTTTTGAAATCATTTAGGTTTTTCTACGCTAACTGCAGTTTGATGAATGTGATCTTTCGTAGAATTAGAGAATAGAAAATAGAAGTATGTTCAATTCTTCAAATTTATAAATGGATAACAATTTTTTGTATTTTGCTTTTTTGACCTATTTTATGCCTTTTCTTTTACACCGTTTCAAGCTAAGATAATTATTTTCGTAAGGCTTTCATTGACCCTACACCAAATTTAAAAATTTCCACCATTAAATCCCTATCTCTCAAATCACACTTTTTCATTGCCCCACGCTCATAATATCACCAAACATATACAACGTAATTACAGTTCGTCACCCTCGTCATCACCGCCCAACCACATTAGTCCCGACCTCCTGTAATTTTCCTCCCATCACGCAACACTAACAACCATCACCCATCCCATCAACTTACCATACAAAATTAAGATACAGCAAAGACATTCCCTCCCCCTCATCCGGAATTCATCGAAAACCGTTTGCCCTAAGTTCACTCCGCAGCCGTATAGCTATCTCACCCACACGCGAGCGTGCAGGTGCCAGCCTGGCAACGTAAGTAATTGGCGATCGCCGCTGGATTTATGCCGCCGACCAGGACGGGGTATACATCGACCCGTCGTTTACTGCGCTCCTGCGACGAGCCTTGGTATCTTTCTATAGCCAGACCAGGACGAGCTGTGTAGGAAGTCGACGGAGGTGGCCGTAGGTGGAGGTGGCATTCTTGCGCATTGTACCGAGTTGCTGCCACGGGGAGTCCGTATTTTTGCCTAATGGCTCGCCGCAACAGAAGATAAATTTTCCGGGGGAGGGACATGGCTTCGCGCCGCGATTGCTCGGTCGGATGGATTTTGCGAATGGGGTTGGAATGTATAATGGAAATTTCGAGTGATGTGGGCGGTTTTGGTGGTGTTGGCGATGGATTTTAGTTCGACGTTGAATTTTATTATTTTGAAGAGTTTTGATTGTTAGGGTTTATATTACTACCTCAGTGGATGTGTCAACGTATATTACGAACATTGAGATGTTAGTGATGTTTGAAGAATAGGATACATTAAAAAGTAAAACGTTTTTGAACCTTACAAAGATTGATATTTTTTAAAAGTCCTATTAAGCACCCACTTTTATTTATTATGTAAAAAAATCATATATATTATTATTTTATTATATAATAATTAACTTTAAAATCGACTAATGAGGACGTGATTGCGTGTTTAAACACTGTCGTTGTTTTAGTACATAAAAAAAAATAAATGCATAATAAAAAGGTGGTATGAACTATGGGCATATGAACCTTTTTTTCCTCGTGCGGTTGCAGTACTCGTTTCCATCCAACAAATTGCATTCACCGTCGTTTCGTGTTTGCTACCTACAACTTAGACTGATGCATACTCGACACTCGGACGAAAAAGGTTCACTTTACGCTCTTGACATACAAGTTTATGAGAAAAACTAATATCTTTCGAAAAATCTAAATCATAATAGTCTTTGTGAAAAATGTCAATAAATCTTTGATAAATTAATTAGATCGAAGTTTTAATTATACAAAATATCTGAATCAAACAAAGACTCACCTTTGGACTCCACAATATTTGGTAAAAGAGCGATGCACACAACGCCGATGAAGCACCTGGTCCACGCCTGAAACAACAAAATGACAAAATTAAACCGTTACCGATATAGACCAAGCAATAAATTAAAATGTATATACACAGCCCATGTTTGATAAACTGTGTTTCTACCGCAACGCAAAATAAAGCGCTCAAAGTCATTAAAAAATTTCATCAACAACATCGTCGGATTAGCAATTCAAAAATATCCGCCGAAAAGCAAAAACCGCAAAACACCGTCTCGGCAAAATCCTATTAAACTAAAAAAAAGCATTTTTTGAAAAAAGCGTATACACGCCCACAAACGACAGAAAAAAAAGCGAAAATAGGGCCCTCTACAAGTGCGTCTCGTACGCACGCGAGCGCGACATAATTACGTGAGCATGGCTACATGCACAACAAACACACCGTGGCAACAACGTCATTCGCAAGCTCGTGTATTAATTATAATTCGCCCCCCGGTGACGATCAATCGCTCTGACGATGAATTATCGACTGGATATTGAGAGGAGAGGGGAAGGGGGCACTTGTAGTCGGCGACGTTTATTGCGCGTCGGTACGCTGTCTGAATGATGTTTGAGACTTTTTACTTCGTTTCTTGACCGCTTAAGTGTTACTGTGGAATGGTGTACATGAAAAATTTGAGTTGCGGTCAGTGCATTATGTGATTTTCTTAAGGCTCGAAAAATTTCAGAATAGGTATAATTTCTGTATTTAAATAGATAAAGAGTGGGATAAATATATAAGTAAGTTTTCAGGAAATATCTTTAATTTTATATAAAGATTGTTTTTATAGAAAAATAACATTAGTGCTAAATATACTAGGTTTTAATAACTTAATAAAACAAACTTTTTTTACAAATATAAAGTCGATTTAATTTGTACAAATTAAGCGAAAATTTCGAATTTATAATAAATTGTAATTTCAACTTTAACAAGAAAAATTAATAAATAGGTAAAATAATATTTAATTACTACTCGAGGATCACCAAAAATAATTTTGTCCTCAAAGTTTAACGCAAAAAGCATTGAATGACGTGATAGACAGCTTTGGCCTCTTCAACTTAACGAACCTGTATTCACTGCTCGATTCAGGAAGGCTCGCTGCTATAACGATCGGGATTGAAAGTGGGTTCTTTACGCAAAAGCGATTGAGTATGACTCGTCGTATCAGTGACTACTAATTTATTTTGGCAGACGAGTTTGATAGTTAACCCTTATTTAACCTTGATGCAGAATGTAATTAAAAGAGAAAAGATAATGAGAGGTAAGCTAGTAGCAAAGCTAAAAGATAATGAGATAAAACTGGTAGAGTATTAACTATAGCAGACAACGACAAGTGTTTATGTAAATAAAAAAATTTATGTCAATTTAAGAAATAAAAACAATCTTAATAACATACTCAAAAAAGAAAAAATAATCACACAGGCAATGTGAGATATCCCACCTAATGAGCCATTAATCCTCGGTTTTCCGCTGCTCTACGCCAAATGCGCTGACGAACACGAAAAGGGAGGCCGGCAAAATGAATTTCGGTGACTGAGTCTCATGAATAGAATGCCTGGCAATCGAAGCTGTCGAGTTTTTTGCATGAACGCTGCGGAGTTTTATTCCTAGTTTAGGCATGTGCATGATTTCGCAGCTTTACGGGGCTTAAAAATATAGAGCCCGCCGATATGTAAACCTCGACAGCAATTATCAAGCTGGAGATTCAAAAGGCGATAAATAAAGGGCTGGAGATATAGCAGAAATTATTGCATATTCAATGCAATTTTAAGAAAAACTTCGTTTAATTTCATAAAAAAAATTCTATTATAGATTTTCTGCATTTCAAAAAATATAATAAATAATGTGCAAAGATGTTATAAGGATGTCTAACTGCACCCGTCTGCATCTACTCGACCAGTTACTTAAACACTTTTACATAAGTAAGTCTTATTAAAATAATCCTACTAAATAAGACCTAAAATTAAAGTACAGATGAAAGATGAATGAAACTAATGTTGCTAAGGCATTGATATTGACGTCAATTAATATTAATTACGGTACCGATTATTAATTTGAAACTAAAATTCAATCAATAATCTAATGATGCATTTTATAAGATTGATAGAAGGATTTCTCATAAAATCATATCTAGAATCCGCAAGTAGCTGTCTAAAAATATCAACTAAATACAATGTACTTGATTGATTGTATTTTTACTAATGAATGAATTTAAAATGAAAAAGCAAGATTAATCTAAAATACATACATCGGTCACATCACTTTCGCTAAATAGAGTCATCAAAAAACCACATTTCAAAAGTCCATGTTTACTCCATAATAATTCATTTCATACACCAATAAACTTAGCAATAACGTTTTCAAACTATTATATTCCGTGCAGATTTACGCTTTGCGAACCACAATGATATGAATCACGTCTTACATCAACGCGACTATTAATTTCACTTTAGTATCATCGCCTTGCGCAAAACAATGCACAATCCTCCCGCAACTTAATACACCCGCTCGACCTCATTGTTCGCTTAAAAGACGCCAGCCCGAAAGCCGGCTTTCACAAACCCTCCCCCAGCTCCGGAGCCGTCTCCGCGCGTAAGCGAAGAAATTCGTATTCGCAAAATTCAACGCGCAGCGACCCGCGGCTAGAACCAACGCAGAATGGATCACTGTATCACAGGGACTCATCGTTAAGGGGGCGAACCGACCTAGCAAAAAAAAAGAGAGAGAGAGAGACGCGGCTTTGCAGGTGAGAAACGCCTCCCCCCTGGAGAAGGACGCGAAGATCGCGTGGAGGCGATAGCATTGTTTTCCATGGGGCTAGGGATTTTTCCTCTCGCTCGTTATATTGCCTACGCGGCAGCGCTGTAATGCGCGCAAGGTGTATTAGCATAGGCTGCCAAGGCCTTATGGGTTTTATATTAGGGCGGCATTTCTATGGTAAGGCCTTTTGAGGGAGATTCCTGCGGGGAAGCTGAGGCAGGTGTTTCTGGGAAGCGAATGCCTGCAGGAGGTGGCGATGCGGTTGGTTTTATGCGGCTTGATTGAAAGTTACGAGGACGATGTTGGATGCAGGTAATGTGGGATCGATGCCGAGCTAATGCCAGTGTTTAGTAAGATCACTAAAAGCCTATATAAATCTACATAAAATAGCAGGTATATTTTCTTGCGTTTTTAATAAAGAAAATCGACGTATACAATTTTGACTTGGAAATGACCCAGTTAGCTTCTGCGTTCTCGCTGTTTCAACGCAACGTTTAACCCAACGAAATTTAGCCATGAGTGCAGTGCAGCCCTGTCGCGCTTAGCTTGCGGCAGCGAAAATGACCGAACTTATCGCGCGCGAGTCCGCAAATCCATGATTACACGCATCGGAAGAAGCTAACGTCCCACTGAATTTTACGCCCTGAAATGGCGCGCGTTTGCGGCTAACGGGCTATTTGCGCCGATTTGCGTAAATACAGGTACTTTGGAAGCCGACCGGTAGCCGCGCGCAGGGCTAATGGAGGCCATTATTGCACATCGCTAGACCAGCCTATTTAGTGGGGATGAATATTGATGATTTCGGGAAGGGGAAATTGCTTTTATTAATTTAGTTTGGTGCTGTGAATATCGAATTTGCAAATTGAATCAACAGAATTTGAATCGGCTCTGTGATTGAAAAACTTTACCTACATCAGTGCATTAATCAAATCAAACTTTATTAGCAGCATTTTCAGAAAAGGAATTAATTAAAAAAAATATAATTCGATATTTGTATGGAATTTGATTTTTACCTCGTGAGACTTTTCACCTACGCATGGCTCGCACACCCATATCGAAATGAACTATTTAAAAATTAATTAAGATTCTCTTAGATTGAATTAATATGTGTATTAAATTTATAGTATAAAATATAATATTATTTTTAGCATTCTTCTACTCTAGTCTGATGTATCCCTCAAAGTTACATTATTCGTTTGTTTTCGCTTTGCCAACACTATTAAAAAACCCTATCATTAATGTAATCAAACAAGCGAAAGCCATTAGAAAACTTGATTTTCGCGCTCATCTCAGCAGACGCGATCATAATAACAAGCCTAGCTCAGTTTCACCTGGAATAATTGCAGAGCTGTGCGTGCATCAAAGGACGGGCGAAAAAAATAGTCAAGCTATATATTTTGACTGTCGCGCGTTTACAAAGGATCACGAGAAAGCGGAAACGCAGAGAGTTCAAAGAGACCCGCGTATTTGCGCGATCCTCTCTCTCACTCTTTTGACTCTGGGCGTTTCGTCTTTCCGCTCCGCAGCTACGTGCAGTGGCGGAAATATTTCAGTCCGGTCGTCGTAAACCTCAATTGCGCCCTGCGACCCACAATTACAATCCCCGGAATCACTTCAACAATAAATCCTCTCGGAATTCCCTTAGTCTCATTAAAACTTAACCAACGCAAAGGCGTGCAATTAAAGCAGCCCAGATCAAAAAAGATCCACTCTGCAAGCTCCATCGTCGCATAAACAGCGACGTCAAATCGGTGCGCCCCAAAAAACAGCAAACAAAGAGCGAGCTCGCGCGCTCGCAAACTACATCTCCGTGAAATAATGACGACGACGCCTCATCGCGAGAGCTCCCCGGTAAATCATCGACGGCTCTCGGCTAAGCCATTGTCCTCGGCTCGCGAGCGCATACATATACATAGGCGCATGCGCGAGCAAGGAGAGAATTCGAAAGGCGATGACGAATGCCTTTCTCGATCGGGAATGCAGCACCTGACCTGCGCGCACGCGGCTTATACACACATTTGCAGTGCGCGGTGCGAGAATGTCGAGTTGCAGGCGTGGGCGAAAGAGAGGGAGAGAGACAGGGAGAGTTGCTGCTGGAGTCCTGGAGTTATGGTGGGTCTGGCAGAAGCATGCGGGCGGTGGAGATGGTGTTTGATGGTCTCTCGTGTTGTGAAGATGGATCAGTGATTTTAGGAGTGGAATGCCGCTCTGAGCGATTGCGTGTCGAAGATCTTTAATGAAGTGGATGGTGGGATGAGTTGAGGAATATGTCGCGGATAAAAAATTTGGTTCTGATGAATTACCTATAAAGGTAACTATGTAATTCTTTGACCAGACAGATGTTGGTGAGAACAACGCTCGTGATTGCGCGCAAATCATAATAGCTTATAACAAATACAACTACAATAAAAATTTGAAAACTGAAAAATCTTAATGTTTTCTATAAAATCTACAATATGGGCTATTTATTTTATGTGATTCCACATCTAATAAATTTATTTTAAATAATGAAATCTAAACATCAGGTAAGATCGTTCAAAAACTGGTTGTACCAGGTGCGCGAATTGACGTGGGCCTGAACTCAATTCCATTCAACATTAGATGTCTGTCTTCCAAGTAAGCAAGTTTAAACAAGCTATTCGTAGATATCTAAAACATAAGTTTATAGAGGGTTAAGTTTGAACGGTTAAATTTAGGTTAAACTGTCATTTTGTACATGGCATGGTTGAATAATTGCAAATGTGATGCATGAGTGCTATCTTATCACGTAACTTATAGTAAGCTTATAATAAGCTTAATTTTCTGTTTTGTATTGCAAATAGTACGATAGTATCACTCTGTTAAAATGTTAAGTAACAATAAAGAAGATATATACATTTTTTCTAGATTTTTTTTATATCTATCTAACTTAATAATTGAAATCATTTACTTCTTTTGATTAACGATCGCATTCACGATTCACCTCCCTGTAGCATTCCAAAAATATTCCAGCCTCAAGAACACTTCGTTCCCCTGAAACAAACCATAATTCACCAACTTATCCAACTCCGGTCACGCACAACGAATCTCACCCACCGATATACCCATTCCACACTTCTCAAAATGCTCGAAATCGGCAAGCCCTGCGCACCGGCGCGGCTCGCACAGCACCTCTTCCATCTCTTTCTTCCTCTAACCGGCTGAAAAATAAAACGGCGGGCTTCGCTACATCAGCCTTATTAATCTCACCGAGCGCCCGGCCAGTAGTGTACGCTCACTTTTATCTGAGTCGGAAGCGAATCCCGCGCCGGGCCACTCTCGCTCACCTTACGAAACTGTCTCGCTCAACGTGTAGGGGTGCACCAGTGGCGCGTGGCTGCCGGGCGTGATAAGCAGCGGAGATTATTTACGAGCCGAGCGGTCGGTGGGTTAAGCGTGAGACTTTTTGCGTTATTGGCTTTGGCGTGTGCGCAACGATGATTTAGTGGTGGTTCGAAGCGATCGATCGTTCGGCTGGGTGAGAATTGCTGGCGGAAGGGAACTGCTGTTTAACAATTATTATATTCTGATGATGATCTTTTGCGAGATGGTGGTAAGTATGTGAGTTGTTCGGAGGCTTTCGAATTTTCAGTAATAATGTACGATTCCTACTGTCAATAGTAAGAAATGTAAGCTATTTACAAGAGTAGTGTTGTAAAATTGATATAAGTGTGTTATTAGGTGAGTTAATAACACACTCGCAACAGATTTTCATCAAGCTATATCATACTTTTCCGAACTAAAAACAAACTGAAACAAACGCTGCCAACTGGACTATTTACGCCTCCTTGATTATAATTTAGCTATGCCATTAGCTGAAATAAGTGGTCATATTGTGCGCTACCTGCCTGCGCCCATTGTATTGTATCATCTAAATAGATCAGAGGCGAGCAAGTAATATCTCAATGTTCACAATGCGTTTCCCTCAAACCGATCTCCACGCACTGATTCCGCATTATCTGTGATCTGAACGGTGCAGCCGTTCGCTCTGTAGTTCTTCTAGATCCCCTATTCGCAAACGAGAGTTTTGATTCCCACAATGGGAACACTGGGGTGCTACCTCTTTCTTCGTTCGTTATGCGCGTAGCGAATTATTTTTTCCTCTGTCTCTTTACTTTTGCGCTCTTTTCTTTCGCTCTTTCTATCCCTTGATTTACGGTTCTTTTCAATTATATCATCGTAATGCGTAAACAATATAATCTTACGCTTACGAAATTTCTTTGTTATGACTGCAGCGAGAAAATTAAACATCGTAAACAAGGAACAACTTTTCGCAATCTAACTTGAAGATCAGTTCGACTGGGGCGTAAAGCGCGAACTTTCCGGTTCGTAAAGAACAAACTTTTTTGCATAAATATACAAGAGCCTTTCAAGGCCAGCTCTTCTCTTCGAAAACTTATTACAAAATTTTCCCTCGCTCGCAGAATCAATTTCGCCAACTTTCCTCCGAGCTAATTAACGCGTTAATCGCGCCTGCGCTTTTCATACGTGGTGCTTCAACATCCTGTCGTCCCTTTCTTACAAGTTGATTTTTGCCACGGCCGCCCCGCCTCTATTCTAAGCGAAACCAAAACGACGACTACGCTGAAGACGGCGGCAAAGTAGAAGAACCACTTCTTGAGGTCGCTCGTGCTTTCGCCAAGGGCAGATGCATCTTCCTCTGCGCGGATATGCATATTATAAGCGCGTGAGCGAGACTCGCTGTATTATGCGGAGCGTCAGTGAACACAGTACGTTACACGCCTACGTGTGTAGTGCGGCTAGTGGATCGAGCGAGGTTAGGGTGCGTTTGCAAATCAGCGAGTTAGTCGAAGGAAGTTGTTTTTTTGTAACAAAAAAAAATATGTATGGTGTGATGTTATAATGAATTACAATCAGGTTCTGTAAGCTCAGGTCAGAAATTAATTATTTAGATTATTTAAGGCTAGGTAAGATACAATAAGACGGAATAAGTTACAGCTAGAGAAACATTAAAATGCGGTACCAAGCCTAAGAATAAAATACACCACGAACAATGAGAAATCGACAAAAATTTATTAGGCCAACTTTGCTGCATTCCTCGCTTTGTTCAGCGCTTATACAGCCTCTCTGTGTAAAATTACCTGTCGAGCAGGAATTCCCTTTGCAGAACGTTATTTTCAATCCGAGCGGAACAACAACTCAAACAACCAACTCGCGCAATATATCTGGTGTCACTGATAAAATCAACATTATTTACGGATTAATAAATACGGACCGGCGTCATTAGAGCTCGTACGTTCTCCCGCTCCCTGCACGTATACACCCATCTCCAACGCGTCCTAAAGAGTCACAGGCTCGCGCCGTAATTAATAGCTCGGTACACCCGTGTAAACCATCCCTTCGGCCCGTCTCCAAAGAAAACAGAGCTCGCTTCGATCCATTGTGCGAATTCCGTATTTACGAGCTTGCTCGCGCAACTTTACGACGGAGCGAGCCGGCGATTGTGGAGGCACCTTAAGCCCCGCTCCTCCTCTTCCACAAAAGCCTCTCGCGAAGAAAAAGTCGGCGCGAGCCGCGGTAATGACCGGCTCGTAAAGCCGAACAACGCATTGCACTTGGCCGAGCGCACGCGCGCGCACAGGCCTCCTCTCTGTGCAGAATGTTGCATAATTGGTGGGACTGGGCTCGTGCGCGAGAGCGGCTGGGCCGAGGAACGGTAACTGGCTCGTTTCGACCGATAGGCTCGAGCTCGGTCACGGAAGAACGCGCGGTGCACCTGTCACGCTAGACCGGGTCCTGCGAGCGTTGTAGTCTTCTCTTTTTTCCTCTCGTCTCTCTTTCTCGTGCGAGCACCGTTCGTGACCGTATGTATCACTGCGCGGCTTTCGGTTTCGCGCGCGCTTTACAGTTGTCGTTAAATCAGCGCGGGTGTCTGGTTTGATAGGTGAGCGGTGATTGCGGGAGAGAGATTTTTAGTGGGTGTGGGTTATTGATGAAGTGGAGTAGGTTGGTGATTTCGGGGAAGGTGGTTGTCACGTTGCTTTTTGATTCTTTATGGCGATGAAGTTTTGATCTGACGTGGTGACGATAACAATGTGTAGTACGGGTGTACGTTAATTAGTTAGTAGTTTTAAGTACAAATACTGCGTTCCAAGAAAATTAAGTAGGCCGTAACTATAATCAAATAGGTTCCATTATTGATATAATTGTGGTACTTAATTAGGGCTTAGAGGGTCTTGTTCGGATCTAATGAAAATTTAAACGACGGGCTTAACGGTTCAAATTTCTAGTAGGGATTATGTAATAATATCACGTGGAATGCAAAAATATAACAATGACGTTATAAAACGATCGGCAGCAACTGATAAGGATTACGTTCACTAAGAGCTAGTCGAAAACAATTTTAGTTACAATGAATTCAGATCGCAAATTCTAAAGCGTTGATCAGATTATACACTTAAAGTTCTTCGAAATTGATTTTTACAAACGGATCTCAAACACTAGAGGAAAACAAACTGTGCATGTGCCGATTTTTGCACTTGAGTTTAATTAAACGAATCGACAATAGTGTTGAGATCAGTATTGCAGATCTCTAAATTCAAATCCCACTGGCTGCCTAGGCTTAAGCTTAACGGTATTTTTGACGTCGACTTGTTTTTTGTTCCCTTTGCAAAGCTGCGGATCAAGATGGAAATGTACACCTCGAACCATATACGTATGAAAGTAATGTTCAAATTGCGAATCGACAATGTTACAAAGAACAGTAAACGATAAGATTATCTATGCAAAGACGTCGATTGAGCCGTACACTTTAGCGTAAATTATCATTATTACAAACGAAAAGGAAAAAAACAACCCATTACCGATGATCGAAACGCGACTACACAACTACAAGCAAAACATCGGCTAACAGCGCTCAAAAACGCGACAAGACAGAGCCGCGCGAAGCGGCGCGGCGCGACCTGCAAAAAGCGAGATTCCTCGGCGCGAAAAAAGCGCCATACCGTAGCGATAACGATCTCTTCCGAGGCCTCGCGCACGCAGCTCGCTCCTCAAATTACCGCGATTCCGCGGAATAAATTCGCCCTCTTTCCCACCTTAATGAATCCGAAATCAGGCGTGCCATAAATAAACCGGCGGCCGATAATAATTGTAACATCTCTGGCGAGCGCGCGCACGCAAAAAGTGACTCTCCCCCCTGCGGCCGGCGATAATCGACGTCCTCCCTCTCTCTTTCTCTCTTCTGGCCGCGCGCGTCATTTTTTTTCCTACTCCGCGCACAGAGGAATGCGCGAGCCGCCGGGAAGGAAGTCAGCCAGGGATTATTTATCGCTCATTATATAAAGGTAGCGGGTGTACATAAGTACAGGGAGGGAGGGGGGACGCCACCTGAGAGAGCAGCACGATCGGCAGCGCGATCGGCACCTGGATAAGGATCGCGCTGTGGACCGCGTGCCACCGCCTACGATTTATCAAGGCTTCCGCCGCTGCTGCTGCGGCTGTGCGGGGGCTGGATCTATACGTGGAGGTTTGCGTTGATGTTGGCTCGTTTGGTTTTGCGAGAGTGGGGGTGTTTTGGTTTTATGGTTGATTGTGGGTTTGATGGAGATTGTGTAAGGGTCGATGATGCGGAGAAATTTGGAGGGGATGGGAGTTGTAAATTATACAAATTATTTGCGCGGTTGAGTTTACAAGATTGTTAAGATTGATTAGTGAATATATTAGTGTATGCTTAACGGTAGGTCTAGGTATTGATTCTAGAAGCAAAATTTGAAACTATATAAAAATGAAAATAAAATAATTTTGTATTGTAGCATAGGTTTATATATAAATAAAAGCAGATATGATTAATCGGCATTAATCGAAAATAGCCACAAATAGAATACTTATAAATAAATCATTCTTCTTATGTAAAATTGGAAACTTAATTAGACAAGAAAAGCAATATGCAACCTCACGTTGTGCACCTTAAATCATTGTCAAGGTACTTATATAAGTTCTATGATTTACAGTATGTACAAGTTAGCTGTTCTAGTTGATATCATTTGCGTCAAGAACTGACATAAATCGTAACGTTCGGTTGATTCCTTTTTTTTAAGGATAGTGTACGCATTAACTTCATAAAAATAATTATTAAAATATGTTGATAATATTTCACTACTTAAATTTCAATTTTAATCCTAGAAATTCAATAATATATTTATTTATTTGCCAGGATCTTTATCAAGCCATAACAATTTTTATTTAAACTTTATAAAGTTACTGATCGATCAAAAACTTTCATCCAATTTTATGCATACGTACAAACTACTACCTTTTACTTCATGATTCACAACAGTTTTGATTAAAAAACTCTTTCGAAAATCAAAAAAATTATAAATATAATTTAACATGACATTCTTAAACCGAAAAAGCACTCGATTACCGGAACACTCGCTGTCACCTTCGATCCGATTTTTCCACTATACACGCACCTTGTACCCGTGCGCTAGATTAGATAAGCCCGGACCCGCGATGATTTAGCTCGAGCAGCGAAGTATGCCTGGACTCTGGTTAATTCGCGCTGGGAATTTTCGATTTACGGATTAGAGGGGCTCTCTCGAGTAAAGTCAGTCCCACAGGGGAGAGTCCCTCTCTCGTTGCGCTCGTGTTTACATAATCTGAAATTGCGCACCGCGCGATCTTTGCAGCGATACAACGGAAGGGGGGTCATATAGTAGTAATGCTCGTACGATTCGCCGTGCGGCCAATGCATTTCGCGGGGGATTATGTATTCTTTGTGGGTTAGGGACGCGGAAAGGAAGTCGAGTCGTGTGAAAGAACTCGGGCGCGAGCGCGCAGGAAAGTTTTGTTGATGAATCGATGTGTTTAGGAGTTTGAGCAATCGAAAGCTTTGGGGAATCGAGTTTTGGTAATCTGATGTGTCCGCGCGGATAGATCGAGTTGCGGATATGTCGATGGCTGGTTTTACGACGATGGTTTCTGTAAATGCGCAAGGTTTGTTGTAAGTTGGGTATATTTCCGTAATATGAATTCCTGTTTTTAAATGAAAATTCAGGAAAAAAACTGAGGGTATCCTTTTATTACTAAAAATTTGTATTAAATATAATTTGATATAAATTTTTTATTTATTCAAATACATTTTTAATATATTAACTTTTTTTATTAATATTCACCAGAAAAAAGTATAATATGTACATCTCTGAATTTCAAATAATGAATTTTCGTATCTACTTGTAAATGCATGACCTATTAAAGTTTAAACAAATATTTCTCACAAATGAAGTGATTTCACTACTACAGACTGTACATTTATTTTATACTTATTTCGCAAATAGAGTTATTTCGGATACTAATGCTTCATAAGCCATAATTGTGCCCAATTCCAGCTCACTATATCAGGCACCATAATAATAAAAAATGAATTCACCAGACTCATCCTCTAGTGGCCTACAGCAGGACATCGGCATTCTGAATCCCACCAATTTCCCGTCCCTAAATAATTTATGATAGCCGCTAGTTACTTTCCCCCTCGCTTTGCAATCTCCCTCGTCCAGAATAACGCAATTTGTAATTCACCGAAATCTAAACCAGATCTTCGCCAGCAGCAAGGCGAAACGCATCCGGTGAGGACCGAGAGTCAAGGTTATTCTCTTTTACAGCTCTTACGTTATAACGATGAATTCTCTAAGCTCTACTCGTTTGTCTTCGTATAAACGCTAATGGCGCATTTATGCTCCTTTTATCTCTTTATTCGCGAGCGCGAGTTTTCTCACGCCCGTTTGTGATATGTTGCTCAATCGGAGCATTGTGAGAGAGAATTCGATTATTCTCAATTTCAAACGCGCTGATTTTGCGAAATGAAATTCAAAATTACGTGAAAATTTGTAAACAAGTTCGAATAATGGCACACTGGCAAATGAGCCTATTATGTTCCTGTACATTTAGCATTGATTATCCGAGCGTTTTTACATAAAGCAAGTTTAGGGAACGGACTTACTATTTACGAATGTGGTCGACATTTCGAGCTAATTACAATAAAATTAAGGACGATCTTTGCGAAATTTGATCATGCATCAAATGAGGAAGTAATTTACCAAATGCCTCTAGCCGATTTGAATCAGTGATCGAATAACATATATCGCCGTTGTACTCGTTTAGTGGACATAAATTTCCAATTGCAGAGTCGAAAGTGAATCGAGGAGATAGTAGTATTATTAGCTGACTTAATGGCTGAAATCAGCATTAATCAGTGTGGAAACGAAATTAAAGAGAATCGGTGATTTCCGTAGAAGATAAGATTTGATTTTTTTATTTAGATTTGGGTGTGGCAGAATGAGCTGTTAGATCGCGTTTCTATATGGCTAGAATATAATTAAGGATGTGGATTTGCTGTGTATTGTGTAATTTTGATAAATAAGTTTAATTACAGAACTTAATTGTTATTGCCATTGTTTAATCGAATCGTGTTTTATAGTTGTTATTTCTTAAGTTTATATTGCTACTGTTAGTTATATAAGCATAAAATGAAAATCTTATAATTTTATTGATTATTAATTTATACACTCAAAAAAAGTGTATTATACGAATCGTCTGTTATTCTAGAGCTAATATTTAATTATTATTTAAATTTTCCATGACGTACATCAAAAGGTCCGCAATGAAATATCCGCTTAAATATTTAGCTATAATATCTTTTGTGTAAGCTCTTACTTGAGAGATTATACGCATTTCTCCTTGAAGCTACAATGAAGTCATTCCAGATAGCAATTTAAAATTTTTCTTGTTTCATAATTGAAATCACTCACACTTCACTTTGAATTCTTGAGTGACTTGTAATTTTAGTAATTCTAGAGTTAAACGTATCTTTAGTCTATGTCACCAATTTTAATCCCGCAAGACAGATACAAAGCATATTCTATTACGAGAAAACTATCAAAGGAATTTCAAACAATTACACTTCTACAAATCAATTGTAAACATTGATTCTCCACTAAATAATACATTCAACGCATTAAATGATTTAAAACTGAATTGCCCTTCCAAGAACAAACAATATCACTCCTATCTATACTAAAAACCTACAAAACCATTCTCTCCATCACTCTAAAACCAATCGAAATACTTCAATACCCCCGACCCGCGAATCTTCAGCAGCTCGTGCATATTCCCTGAAACGCATCGCTTGCAGTAGCTTAGGCTCTCTTCCGGCAGGCCGAATGGATGCAGGCAGAGCGGCGCGAGTTCATTAGCGCAGCCGGCCGGCGTATCGCACGTGTCAGAATGTGTATTATATGATTTGCCAACAACCGCGCGAGGCGTCCGACCGAGGCCAGCGGCTTCCGCCGCTCGATGGTCTTGCACTTCCGGTGATCTTTTTTTTGCGGCCCCTTGTTTATCGGTGCACGGGGCATGGAGGTGAGCTAATACGCTGGTCTTTTCAAGGTGATGCACTGATTGAATGCATGGATTGAATGTTTTGGATGGTTAAACCGAGATAATATTGTGGTTGTAATTACCAGAAGGTTAGTTGAGTTTTTGTAGTTCGAGGTTTTAAATTTAAATAGCTATCGGTACTAGAATATTTATTTTTTAACGATATTTTTTTATTTAACAAGAAAATGCTTATATTAGTATATGTTTACTTACGGGTACTGTGTCAATGACAATTCATGAAATTGTGCATTTTATTAGAATTTTTCTTTCAGAAATTCTAGTAACTTTTACACAGAGAAATTCTATAAACTTTAATTAGTTGAATTATTGAAATTGAATTTATAGGATTTATTAAAAGACATGCCTATTAAAAGAGATTCTCGAATGAAAAAAGTGTTGAGAATATAAAAATGTATTATTTTACTTTGAATATTTGATTGCAAGAGATTTAGGTAATGGTAATAAGAATAATTTTTAAATTTATTTCAAGCTTAAGATTTGTTACGTAAATTCTGTAAATGTAATTGAAGGAATTTATTTTTACAAAAATAATTTTATCATTTGCTGAATAATTATTGTCATGTAATAAGTAGGTTAACGATCAAAAAGGAAAAATCAAATTTATTTATATAAACTCGTATGATTATAGTAATATAAAATTATCTCTTTAAAGTTGCAAGTTGGAAACTTTTATTACACTTGCCGGTATAAACAATTTTACTGTGTAGCTAAATTAAATTAGCAATAAAGTTATTAATATCGATGCAAAGCCACGGCACAACGTAGCAGATTATATCCCTTCAATAAATTTAAGCTGAAAGTTCAACGACAGCAGGAAATGAAATTGGAGCAAAATACGCGTATGTAGTTTTGATGACTACACGGAAAACTACGGGTATCGTGTGGATGCTTGTTATTTGCGATAACGAAATTAGTTTTCGTGAATGCTATGTCTGTATGCAAACGTAAAATTAGCATTTGCTTGAGATAGCATACGTAAAAGCTGTAAACTAAATAACAAAATGCAAGAAAGTAGATTGTATTATGGGATTGCATGTTTCCTAATGTCTTACTTTTATACTGTATCCACAAAAAATCTTTAAGAATAAACCTTATTTATGTTTCCTTTATTTTAAGATACGAAAATAGAGCAAAGCCAAAAGTAAGGTATTCCAACAAGATATGGATCGCAAATTGGGAGAACGCTTCTCTTCCCATTCAATACGCCAATCAGTTGAATAACTCATCAAATCTCGTTAACTAGCCTTCCATCCTCAAACCAACTTTCTCCCCTAAACTCAATATCCGCGGCCTAATTAACCAAAATCTCCCGGCTCCATCCCAAAAAGTACTTGAAAACCGACTTGCGGCAATGCCAGTTCGCGATCAGCGCGATATCGCGCTAACGTCTGCACGAGAATCCGGCGGTACGGTAACCATGCGGAAGAAGCAGCGTCGGCGGCGTGCGTAAGAGTAGAAACGGTCCGCGAATTCTCACGGGGATCTTGCGCTCGCGCGCGGGACGAGGAGCAAAGTCGACGGCCGCTGAAGGAAGAGATTTCGCTCGCTCCCTCGCCCCGTGGGATATGTGTGTGTATAGCTAGCGGAGGCAAGTTCGCATTGTGAAGGCGGAAGAATTTCGAGAGCAGAGGTTTGGAAGCAAAGGGAATGTGTTTCTGGTCTGGTATGATTAAGGAGGATGGAAAGGTTTAGTATGGATGATGAGATGTTTGTTTGAGGAAAGGTTACTTTTGAATAGGCTGCTGAAAATGATTGGTCGTTTTTTTTTATTATCAAGTGGGATATGTGGGATATGGTGTTTTATTTTAGAAGAAAATTTCCTAATTGTTTGTCTGGCGTGATGAATAAATTATAGAAATCTATGTATTTTTATCAAACTTTGAACGTGAAACATTATTCTATATTAAACTTACGTCATTCACATTCGACCTCCAGAAACCCAACTTGCGAGCTCCCAACCAGTTAAATTCACTTTTATTAAGAAGTAACTCAACTCACTATATACTACGAGTTCACCAGAAGCTGCAACTGCAAGCATTTTTCTTTCATTCTCTCTAATTCTCGCAACTACTGTCTACCAGCGTTGCAAGTCCGGCGCAGATGCACAGTATCACCTTTCGTAATCTCGCTGGCGCAGTTTGCAGCTAATGTCCGAGGCTATTGCCAAGCTGACATTAGGGGAACATTAGTCGGAACGAGGGATGGTTCGCAAAGAGGAAGGGACACGCACTGGCGGTTACGAGTTATTCGATCACAATTTACGCTGATTGGGGATGAGGATGCTAGTAGATGTTGGGTTAGAATCAAAAGAGAAACGAACGATAATAATGCTTTGATAATGAGACATCACTGTAATTTTTTTGATGACGTATTGCATTGAGGTGGAAATAAGAAGTAATAGCTACTAAACACTCTAAAAGATAGAGGATGATTGTACGTCAACTTTGTATTTTGAATTTGTATTTTCTAGAATGCAATTAAGTAAAATGTGGTAAAAGATAAAAGAATTGTAATTTTAATAACAATATAATTACTTAGAATATGTGACTGCTTTCTTAACTTAAATTGATGCTTTGATCTTTAAAAAAAAATGAATGCTAATGCTGGATACAACACATTTTGTGCTCAAGATCTTCTGTAACGATTAAAATAAACTGAACTCTTGTAAGATTGAATCGGGAATTATGCGATTTCGTACAAGTTAAAAGCAGAAAAAAGCAAAAACAGCATTTTGATGATCAATGACTTGAACTTGTAATACATTCATATGTGCATTCGTATATCTAGCTTCCGTACCATTAGACTAAAATTCATAGTGATTTATTTTTACGAGAACGCAAGTTTGAAAGATTTTTAAGAAAATTTTAATACAAATGCAATAAAGTTTTGTTGACTAACGGAATATACAAAATAACAATCTCAAAATCCGTTACGCGATACATTTTGCTAAAAATTTCAATTCTTTCAGACCTATTACGATTATTCTGAAAAATCTTTTTACTACTTTAATAGCAATACCTACATGATCCAATTATTTTTCAGCACAGCTATTAAAATCTTTAATCTTCCGCGAAAGATCAAACTTTAAGCTATTCTGGAATGCTCTCTAAAACAGCAAAGTCTTCGGTACACGCGTGTGTTAAAGCGATACAGGAGTAGAATATGCGTCTCCAGGTTTTACTGGCGAATTTCGCGTGAGCGGTGTTTGCGATTATTAAAGCACGAAGACGAGGTATAACCTTTTTACGACTCCAGTTTCGCTCTTTCCCTCTCTCTACTTCAATCTCTGTTCAGCTCGTACGTGCGTCGATTTTATTGCGCTCCACTTTTGCGCTCCACTGTAGAAAGTCGTTTCAGATGTGATCCTGAGTTTTCAGAGGCAATGTTCGGAATGGTTTTGTTTTTTAGAGATATCTGAATTTTTTTTCAAATATCGGTTGTGTAGAATATTTTTCTTTTTTCTTTTTATCTGGTAAGATCAAATTGTTCTCTTTTGTGAGTTAATTAAGGAAGAGTGCCACTGCTTAAAGCTTAATTTTCATTCTAATTTTAAGCAGTAAAATATATGAAAGCGGCTTTCAATTAATTACTGTTATCTTTAATTATGAATCTGTTCCTTCCCACCAAAATAATAAAAATCTTAACCAGGCGTTCTTACACTTTTTAAAGTATCTGGCCAGTTTTCTGACTTTTAATAATGTATTCACGCTTCCTTGGTTAATTTGAATTGTAAAATAATGTGTATATTAACAAAAACATCAAAATGAATGGGGATCGTTATTACAAAATTGTACTTGAACAAAACACTCTTTAGATTACAAGAGACGCTTATTCCGCCGTTTATCGTTTTTGCTAGGCATACGCCAATTTGCAGCTATAAAAATAATAACTTCATAACTATTAATTAGTTTGGCAAGTGTTTATTTTTCATCCCACAGCTACACTTATAATGTACCATTTCTCCGTTACCTTATGCTTCGTGTGTTCTAATTTTTTCTTTCTCTACAGAATTGTTCAAAGACTCATTGAAATGCGTAATTGGAAAATTGGCCAGCTCGTATTTATTATTATGCAATTAGCTATGGATTTTCCCCACGCGCGAAGAACCGGGTTATTGAGTGTCGAAAATTTGTTGCGGTTCGTAAGCTGAATTTTTTTCCTCTGGAGTAATTTTTCTCGAATAAAAAGAATTCGTGGTTGTTACGGTGTTACAGTTACACCTAGGGGCATCATTAGCTTGAAACAGAACTCGGTAATTTTCATGCTACTTAATGATAAGCTTGCCGGGAACTGTACATTGTTGCAAATGATGATTGATCTTTATTGTTTAACGGTTAATAATTCATCGATTCGGTAAAAAGTCTTCGTTAAGATAATTTTATGCATCTCTTAAAGTCGTTTTGGTTATAAATTTATATCAATATAACACTAAAAAATTAACAATAAACTTCAGCATAATATAAATACCGATAATATAATAAAAATTTATTGTTATGGCAGTAAAATAAAAGTAAAAATTAATTTAATAAGAAAGATAATTGAAGAAAAAATACTTTATTATTGTTTGCTGATATAGATACAACAACATAATTAATTTTAATTAGTCCAATCGAACTTTTACATAAAGTATATCTTTACATTTTTAGCATCTTTGTAATTTACATAAATTTTTATAATTATAAAAAAATAGAATGTATCAGAACTATTTGAGGTATTACTATTCCAAAACTTTTACTCATTGTACCAGAATAGTACATTTTTAATTCTTTTCCAATTTCAATCCAAAGCTACCCCACGCAATAAAACCTCAATCCCAAAAATCACCAACTCCAGAGTTCATCGACTTTCAAACCCCGAAAATCCCTCCCAAAAAAACGCCAACTCACACGCACACTCACGAAATCTCAACGAATCATTCAAGCAAACGCACTACCACGTAAACAGCAATGACTAGCGCGGTAAATACACTTAGCAGCGACGGGAAATGCAAATAGGCCCGTGAGAAGGTAGCAGTCGAAGCGCGCGCGTCTACAAAGGCGACACGCGAATAACATATCAGTTTAAAACCCATGTGTATACATACACGCGCGCACACTTTCGCTCTCGAAATCCCCTAATTACAGTTGCGCGCGCAAGCGCAAAGAGTCTAGGAAGTTGGCTGGCTCGTGCACGTGCGAAAGTCGCACGCTGTCACTTGAGAGATTCTTAAAGGAGAGAGCGACTGACCAGCGTGTGGGACAGAATTGCTGGCCGAAGGTGTGGGAGAGAATGTGGAGCGCTTTCGGTTTTTAGAATGATTGATATCAGAGCCGTACGTGAGCTGCTTTTCAGAAAGGGAGAGCCGAGCTGCTTGTAATTGAATGGAGCGATTCGCGCTGTTTTTGTTCTGGAGGATTGTGAGAGGAGCGCCATTATGGTTAGATTGTTATTACTGAGACGAACAGGCACTTGTATTAATTACCTACGGTTTAAGGTTTTTCTTTAATACGAGATTTTGTAATTTTATTTTTCTACTGAATCGGGTGTAAATTGTGTATGTATGCGAGGCTCGTTTTCAGATAAAAATAACTAAGCTGGTCGTGTATACCGTAAAGGAAAGGTTCACTGAATGCTTCGTTGAGTCCCGTAATAATAGGCTCGCAACCGGTCAAAATACTTGAAAAGTTAATTTTTGCAAGCAATTAGATTGCAAAAGGATATTTTTTTTCCATTGCACTTTTTACCCTTTTCGAATTTATCTTTGATTGTAATTCGATTTACTTTGAAAAAGCAGTAATTAAACAGTTATTTTTAACTATCACGTTTTAAATTTATCGTGAGTAATTGCAATGTCGAATCTGTGATTATATACTAACAACGGCATATTCAACAAATGAAGTAAATTAAAAGTTATTGCAATAAATAATCTTTAAAATTATATCGAATAAAAAAACGGATTTTAAAAGTATCTATAGCTACCACATTATACATTTTCAATTAATTAACATAAATAAAATAAAGAGGGCTCACTATAACACTTCCAACAACTTTTCAATCATTGCGCACACAATTCGCAAAAAACCTCAGTTCACGCTGATAGAACACCTCGCAAGTGTACACACATCGCAGCTGATTTACGCGTGAATTCACGAGCAAGCTAATTAACACGAATCACAGCTAACGTCATCGGTAACGAGATGCGCGTGAGTTAATTGTAAGTTTGTGGCATGCAATTAGATGCTGTCGAGTTTTTCGGGCTGGAGGAACGGTTTCGCAAAAGCACCTTTTTTGGCGCGGAAATGACACGTATGAGTGTTTTTCGGCGTGAATAGGTAAGTGGTTAATTAAGCTTGCACTCGGGGCAGAGAAATGAGAGAATTACTATATTTTTTGCTAGGCTTGTTAAATTAAAAGCCGTAATTTATATCTTTTATTTTTTTTTTTTAATGAGAGCAAAAATATTATATTTGTTTGTGTCATACTTTCATTTTGCTTACTATGCAAAAGGTTCATTCTAGTAAACTTTTTATAATAAAATACTTAGCTTTATTAAACACAGGTTCATTTTAATTAAATTATAATTTTAATTTATAATTGTAAATTGCAAGATAATTCAGAAAATTTCATGATTAACTACGCGTATTGTTGTTTTATCAGGCAATTCAAACAAGATCATCCATCAATAGATGCTTGTTCTTAATGAAAGACAATTCATAAATATTGTTTAAATTGTACATATTGTTCTTTTGGTTATAAAAATCCATAATCTTTTCTTGAAAGACAATTAACGGTTCTAGGTAAGAGTTTATTCGTCAAATAAATTACAGATGGAAACATTCCAGAGCTATTAAAATACTACACGTGCACTTTATTACATCTATTACAGTCTATTACAATTTACACACCTTGAGCCTAATTTTCCAAAAATTTTATACCTTTCTAATAATTTTTATTAAACGCATCCAGATTCCCGCGAATTCTCGTAATTGTACACTAATCAAGAAAAATTTAGCGAAAACTTGTTTTACACTTAACGAACATCAATACTGCTGAGCGACTATTTATCAATTACATTGCCGAAGCATGAATTTCGTCATAAAATACACTGTTAAATTTATAATATAAAACTTATAAAAAAACTAATATGACAAATGATGTGATATTGAAAAATATAAAGAATTATTATTTACTATTATGACTATTATTATTACTATCATTTATTATTATTATTTAATAGAAATTTAGTGTATCAATAATTTACACTTTAATAAATCTCTTTGGCTAAACTCGCGCTCCCGCGAAAAATTACCTCACTATAAGAATTCCACGTTCCCATGGCTCCGGCGTCGTCGAGATGCAAAGCGCAGCCAGGAAGAGGCGCATTTTGCTCGCTCGGCCATTGACATTTTTTCGAGCGATTCAATCGGCGCGAGCGCGCAATAACTCCAAGAAGAAAAAGGGAACGTCGAAGGGCTCGAGGCGGCGACACAAGGGGAGGAAAAAAACAGCGATGGACGATTGTTGCCGCCTTCCCACGGGCGGTCTTAGGTTTCAACAGGAAGACTTTTTGCGAGCTTTGGCTCTTCCGGTGCGAGAACTTTTATTTTAGCTATCGATGGCATGGAAATTCACTTTGTTGTTTGATAGTTCGTTATTTATTAATCTCTTTTTTTCGAGTATTATATTTTATTTGTGTTTATTTTTTTCAATTGTATAGATTTTTATTTTATAAAGCGTTTAAATTTGTAATTCATAAATGACAAGTATTCAAATGATATATGCGAAAGTAGATAATGCCCGAGTTGTGCGAGTCATCGAATATGTACATTATTTCAAATGTTGACAGCTTTATGAAGTACGAAATTGAAAATTCGTATAGATCCAAAACAATTCTCTTACATTTGTTATGTATACATTTTAAACTAGCACTTACAATTTTGTGCTTAATTTTATTTTAAAAATATAAAATAAATAACAATCAAAAGAACATTCAAATTAGAATAACTATTTCGCATAACAGTCTTTATTTATTGGATTTAAAAAAATTAATTGGAAAGTGAAAAAGTTCCTTTACTCTTAATAACACAATTATAAAACATCTATTAATAATGATCACTATTCAGTAACATAAGTGTAAGAAGCCACTTTAATAATTTTAACAAACTTCTTTGTCCATTAAATTCACAAGTTAAATTCTTATAATTCGTCAAATTATCAGACAGCTAACTATCAATTAACAGTCAAAAAAGACCTATTTTTTGTCGCATATTCCATAAACCACGTCCTCCACCCATTACCCAATAAAAAATAAGAATACTAAACCTCCTTATCACGTACAAGACGTTAAACTTTCTACTACTTTATTTACCGCTCGGAGAACTCATATATATAAGTTCCGCGCTTTCCGCTCAAGAACTTCGCGCGCGAGCGCGTTCGCAATGTCCCAGAGTAGGCGTCAATATTTTTTAGGGGTAAGTAATTACCGGACGAGGCGAGCGCCAAATTGGATCGTTCGTTTCTGTTCTGAAGTCGCAATTTTTCGGGAGCTTTGGCTAGCGGAAAATGGACGATTTGTTTTGGAGCGAGGACGTTGCATTATATGTAGGACGCGGAACCGACTGCTTAGCGCTGTGCTTTTCTAATCGAGACTTTGAGGTTATTTTTCAAGGGTGATCATCCGTTGCGACGTTGAAGGAATATTCTTTTTATATTTGTATTTCAGAGTGATAAAGTATTTTTGAAAATTTATTTTTTAATGGTATACGAAGATATTTTCTTGAATTGAGTCGGTTTCAATTTCAAGTGTATGAGTTAATTTTATTTTCAACGGGTTTTAAAGCAGGTGCATCAGTAATTTAATCAATATCCATGCCAAATGATAACTTTTATTCCAGTTTTATTGGTATGATTTATTCATCAGTATGTTGATGGAAGTCGTACAAAGAATATAAAAATAAATTATTTAAAAATAAATAAAAATAATAACACTCTCTTATAGAACACCCATAAACTAACTTGTTTGAATAAATATATTTCATCAGTGTAATTTTATAACGATAAAGTTTATTCAATCCATTTTCAAATAACTAATATTATTGCGGCAATACATCAAGTTATTTATAGTGTTACACAAAAATAACTAAAAATGTCACTAATCACTTTAATTACGATACGGTAGTAAAAATTTGAAAACATAGATCTGACTATAATTAATACTATCAGCGCTCAATGCATCACATTAAACAAGCTCCAATAAATACTTACTACACTACAGATCCCTCAATCCACGTCCCAATCAACATCAAAACCATCAAAAGCCACCGAATTTCGCATTCGCGTAACCAGTCGAATTAATCAAAGCCGCCGACAGAGTAGGCCAGCCACCGCTCTTACACGTAGTCAATCGTACCTTCCATCTCCCCCTCCAACTCTCTTTGTCTCTCAAAAAAACAAAGCCATCACGATCGGCATCGCTACCTCCGTCGTCGTCGTTTCCCAAAGTCACGAATGAGCCGGCGCAATGCTTCCTGCTCCGGGATCACGAGGGAAATAAATCAGGCGCGACGTCCCGGCATTAAATAACCAGGAGCGATCGGCTCGAAATTGCGCCTTTATATTTCGTGAATATGGAAGGCTCTTTTTAATCTTCAATTGGCGGCGAAGGTCGAGTTGAATTTTGCAAAGGAGGAGGGGGAGGCGTGCGTATTCCGGGGAAGTGGGTCGCGTATATCGATTTTTTGAAGGCGGTGAAGCCACGGCGCGAGACGTGATTAATATGTATCGAGATCGATTTGGACAATATTTTTAATGTTTTGAGAATAAAAAATTTATACAATTATTACCGATGTTTTGAGAATTTTATGGACTAACTATTGTTTTAGTCGAGTTTACTGGACGTCTTCAATAATAGATATATATTATTTTCAAAAAATAATACATCGTTCGATCACGCTATGTTTCTACGCTACAAAAATTCATCAGAAAATAACAAACTGAATCGTTTCTGAAAACAGATAAAGACACTAAACACCAACAAGCCAATCAAGCCAAAACATTTTATTCTCCGCCTCAATCTCACCCAGCCAAACAAACCTTCCCGATAAACTCCAAAACAACCGCACTTTCCTCAAGCATCGCCTGCCCGCAATCTCAAAAAGCAACTATACTACCAACCGTCCAGCATCTCGATATCTCCACACCTCTCAAACACCTAACGCATAATCCTCGCTAAAAAAACCCTGCCGAGAAAGAGCAGGCTCAGCCTGAAAGAAAAGGCCGTTTAAAGACTAACGGTGCAGTCTTGCACGCGCGCGCGCAATTTATACGAGCGTAACGGGCCAGCCATTGTTACGCGGAAGCGCTGCTACCGACCTTATGATCCACGGCGATGCGAGGATTCCTCGTATACGTGCAGCTCGAGCGCCGGGGAGATAAGGATCGATCCGGGCCGATCGCCGCTAGTGATAAGCCACGGCGAGAGGCTGCCGTAGCTTAATGGAACGTTATGCGCTTGAGCTTTATACGAGGGAGCAGCGATTTTTCAAGGAGTGGATTTTTTTTGTTTGGAGGAATTGAAGGATGTGAGAGAGTGGTTTGTGGAAAGGTGGCGAGGAGCGGTGTTTGCAATGACGATTGGAGGAGGTGAAAGGGAGGAGGTGAATTGTTCGGAGGTATTTCGATGAGCTGCGCTCCGGAGCTCCTTTTTGGTCAAGGACGCACTTGATTTCGTTTGTTGAAAGGCGAGGCGCGAGAGTTTTAAAATTTGATGAGGTAAGAGTTGCAAGTAATAGGCTACGCCTGTCAGATAATCAGCAGCTTGTTGTTTAATGTTTGAATTTTTCACGCTAGGTAACTCATTAATAGTTTTTAACGATATTAAAAATATCTAAATAGTCTAAAGAAGCGCATGTGAAGTAACATCACGCTGGTTACATCAAACATCGATACATACATTTTTAAACCTAAAACCTTCCATCTCCCTCAAGCAAATTAGAAGCTACACATCTCCCCCAAGACTCAAAACTCTTGAAAAGATTAAATTAACATCCACTAAAAGCCCCGGCCAATAAACACATCGAAAAATAACTCCTAACAATCTCTTAATCTTCAAAGTCTACCAATGAAATTCCTTAATCACGCCACGACCACCGCCGAGGCATAGCCAGCTACCATCAGTAGTAATAACTGTAAAGGCGACGGGCGAAATGCGCATCGGTCCCGAAGCACTTCGTGACCGGGGGCCTAGCGTTTGCGCGAGTGCAGGTGGATTGCGCGCCGAGGAATGCTACATCTCGTGTACACGTGGGCTTGTATATTTATACGACGTGCCGAGGTGAGCGCAGTCCGTTTGAAGAGACCCGCGAGAGGAGTTTGTTTTTGCGTGCGATCATCGGCAATAGTTTTGAAGTTTTAATACGCTGGAGTTTGATTTTTTTTCTTCTTGTAATACGCGTTTGCGAAATTTATACTGATGTATGAAAAATTGCTTCATAGGCGAGTTACGATCGATGGTTGTGAGATTAGTTAATTGAAGCTCGTTGAGTACACAGGTGCTAAGTGCATAATTTTTACTCTTTATATGCTTCAAGGATTTTTTTTCCTTTTTAAAAAATTGATTTGATGTTTAATAGGAATACGGTTTTAAATTTGAATTTAGAAAGGAAGCTTTCAAAGTGGTTATTTTCCCAATGGTTTTCTTTTCTCTATTATACCTTAATTTCTGAAGTACGAAATAACCTATAATAACATAATAAAGCCGTCTAAAAATCGGCTTTTAGCTATAGTTTTTGACAGGGCGGACATTGCCGCTGACAATGGAAGTTTACTGCTCCATAAGTATCACAATGGAGATAAAACCTGCTGGATGTATGCGGGGCAATTTGTTAGACAGCCTCTCTCAGAAACCCGTTATTAGGGCTGCACAGTAAAACCGCGAAGATTGTACTATTAAAATTATTACGGTTCGAAGAACCGTCAACTTTGGGAGGGAAAAAGGCGAGTAGGAGTAAAACTTGTTTATTTTGGCGCTACCGCGACTTAGCACATATTTTTATGGCAAATTGTTGTTCTCTAGTTTGCATGTGGAACGCGTAGAGAGTGCCGTATTTAGTTCAAGAATTTTCGCTTTAACACAGTTTCTATGAGAAGTTTCGAATATAGGCTTTTCTACGCACCTTAAAGGACGTTAAAGCCATGCTGTTATAGACAATTATAGGAATCTGTTTTTTTCATTCTATATTACATTTTGAAAAATAATCAATCAAGATAGAAAACCTTGATATGATATATACACAATAATTGAGAACGTAACATATTTGTTAGGCAGAAGGACTGATTATCAATCAATGCAATTTGTTTATTCTGATACCATTATATTTTTTATTTACAAATTACTGTAATATAAAAAAGCTGTTATCATACAAAAGACTTATTATATTAGTTTTTCATATTTTCCCATAAGCAAAAACAATAACTATTATATAATAAAAATATTAACATCCATACGCTTTCACCAAATTTAATATAAAAATAAAATCACCATCACGAAAATTAACTTCGAAAGTAGACCTTCCCCGAAAAAACGATGAAAAAGCCCGACGATAAAAGGTCCGAAATGCACCAACGCAGTGTAACAACAAAAGCGATTACGCGCCGCAACGCACGTGAATGCGTTAACGCGCGCTCACAAAAGGCTCGGCTGCGTATTCACACTCGCTCGTTTTTGCCAGTGAAATTTCATTAGATTAGTGAAGTTCGTTTAGCACGACTTTGTACGGTGGGTTTTAATTATTGACGAAAAAATCGAGGGTTTATTGGGGCGTAAAACAAATCAAAATTGAAGTGCAAATGAAAATGCGGTGTATACAGTGTGTGAATGTAACGAACGTGTACTTTTAGTAAATGAAATGTTGCTCAATATTATTCTGGAATATTCGTTTGAAATATAGGAATCAGATGTATGCTATGAATTTCGATATTATTATTGTAATACTTTTATTAGATTTTGCAATAATGATTCACAGTGTAATCAAAATAATCCTAAATATTTAGGATTAAAATTAATAGCAAAACGATATGGCAAGAAATAAAAGTGATTTCCGTAATAAACCTTATAATTCTTATTACTCTCATAAATTCTGGCAACAGCGTGCATAGTATAAAAAAAAACAGAGTTAGAAAGTATAGCAAGAGGCTATAAACCATACTAACAATTAACGTCCATCCTCGCAGTGGCAACGAATAAATACATTTATAAAATCAATTAAAAGTTAACGCGTACGTCAAGCCACTTTTTAAAAATAATTACATTCCGTTACACATAATCACAAATGTACAAACCACCATTTCACCTAATAGATACGAAAACAAAACAGCGCCATAAATTTAGCGCGCATTAGCACGATTCCGAGACTCTCCATTCGCCTTCGTTTGGATTTCCTAAATAAGCCCGCGAACGCTTTATAAATAATTGGCTAATAGCCGGAATATTTCATACTCCATCCCGCATTTGTCTGATGTATACGTACTTTTGGCTTTACGTAAGCGCGCGTGCAGCAGAATTTCTAACTCCCCTGAGCAGTTTCCATTAATCATGAGGAATATGCACCTGTTCGGCGTGGCTGTGCGGGCGATGATTTTACGCCTCGAGACGCGTGCATGGATTTTAAAGGCTGCTTATTACATAGGTTCAGAAATGAGAAATGTACAAATGAGTCGTGTAAGGAAATGATGGATATTTTGAACGAGAGTAGCTTTCCAATAATTAAATTAATATACACTAAAATATTATTTTAATATTTTGCTAATTTAAAGATTTAATAGGACTTTCAAACCAAT